>CM076584.1:35239204-35505486 GCA_034641835.2 Pinus albicaulis | reverse complement strand
ATGGAATAGCAAAGCAAATAAAGGATTGAACAACAATTCTGAAATAGAACAGCAAGTCTAAAATGGAACAGCAATTGAATAACTAAGTCCCGCAGGTTGTAACCAAACTTAATCTATTAACTCAAATGCATTCTTTGCAATCAAATAACATTCTTTCACTCTAAAAGCAATTCACACAAATCACACTAATGGAACAGCAATAACTATTAATGAATTATGGAACAGTACTGATAAATCAGAAACGCGCACAACACGAACGTTTAGTATAACAGCTCTGTAACAAAACAGTAAGAACATGCAATTAACTCTTGAAAGGATTAATAACTTGATGCGGAGTCAACACACGATTCTATCTGTAAAAAACCTCAATGATTCAATCTTTAACAAAGCATGTAATATGAACTTATAAAGCATATCAAATTACCAAATAACAATGATAAACAAACCACACAAAAGTCAAGTCGTAATGGTACAGAAGCAAGTGTCCTTCGGGGCCGGGCCCTTAGCCTCCAAGGATACACCGCTTTAAGTTAATCCAGACGCAGAGATGAAATAATCACCAAGCTTTTATTAATGCATCGGTCAAAAATACATTGAACCAGTTCTCAACGAGACTCAATAATCAAAGTTGATGTTTTACAGAAAATTACATAAAAGCGTATCCTATCTATCAAGCTAACAGTGTTGTCCCTTTATATAAAGGTGATGGCGGAGATGTCCAAGTAACATGATAAATAAAGCAGCGATCCCTCAGGATCGAAGATCCTGAGGGATTCGCCAAACTGTTAATTCTTCATCCTTTCCTTTCTTTGGCGCCGAGCTGGTGTCTTCTCCTTCTTTTCCGAGCCGATTTGCTGTAATCTATTTAGCCTTGTTTGCATTCGGTTCTCGTTCAGAGGGACAGCAGTTATCTCGACTTTGTCCTTTCCTTTGGAACGGAAATTCCTCGTTTTCTCCTTTTCCTGTACAGAAAATAACCATTATCAGTGGCTAAGTCTTGCATATCAATTCTCACATGTTTTGTTATGGTTCCTTATTACTTTCCAAATTCATGATACAAAAAGGTTCACAAATTCTATTAAAAAGCCACTGAAATAGTCATCAAAAGCATACCTCAGTGGCTAAGTTATGCACATCAATTCTCACATGTTTTGTTATAGTTCCTTATTACTTTCCAAATTCATGATACAAAAGGTTCGCAAACTCTATTAAAAAACCATTGAAACATTCATAAAAAACATACCTTTTTAGTACTCCACACACCCCCCTGCTTACCTTGTTTCATGTCCTCATGAAAACATTGTAGTTGACATGTAATGCAGTGAGAGAGTATGCTGGAGAAGGAGTCTCATGCGGAGGCCTACAACCATGTTGAGTGATTAAATAGTCAAAGAACTGACCTTCTTGCCCCTCAGGCATATCATACAGAGCCTGGTATCCGGGTGCAGGGTGCCAAATAATTGGAGCGCGAAATCTATACCCTAACCAAGATGACCCTACTTTCAGAATGCTCTGGCCATAGAGATTCAAACGGTCAGCAGCTAACTCAAATTTCTCATACTTAAATGGTTCTCTGAGCTGGATGTGTGGATCAGAGATTCGATATCGAAATTTGGCTGCATTAATGGCCAAGTCTTTAATGGAAAGGAAATACTCTAAACTCTCTCGAATGAGTGCCTCATGCATGGGCCCTAATGTTTCAATGACACCCGGAGTCCTTATATGGTTTATATGAGCTGTCCATAGCTGTACTGGGTTCCTAGGCTCAGCCCTAACTCGTAAGTCTAGACCATTTTCTTGACTCTGGAAGGTATCATAGGCTTTGAGCCACTTAATCTGATTAACCCCGAATGAAATGAATGCTTGGAATTGGATATCGCCAATGGAGGGGCCAGGGTTCAATTCAGTCTCCTGACTTAGCACAAGGTCGTGCAAATAAAGTTCACACAATAATCTCTGGACTTTCACTCCATAATGTTTACAACAGTCTATAAAATCATTGACATTGTTGATTTGTATAGGGGTGCCTGCCTTAACAGCTTTTATTTGTAATTGTAAAAACCGTTCTAATAAAAACAGAGCATAGTTTTTAGCAGGGGCCCTACATGCTAAAACATTATTGTATAAAGAACACAAGTCATTCATCTGTTTGATAGAAGTATCTAGTCTACAAGTTACCTGTGCGACTTCCTCTTGTTCCTTCATCCACCCTTCAAAAGCCTGGCTTTTAGATTGACTGACGTCCCTTAGTTGCTGCTGCAACTCTTCATATTTTTCTCGGGGAACCGTTTGTTCTTTAAGTTGCTCAGCTTCTTACTGTGCTTGCTTCATCATCTTGTGCAAGGATTTTGTTTTCAGATCTTTCTTCCATAGGTCCGTGGAGGCCGGGAGTTTTACCTGAACTTTCTTGTTATGCTGTTTGGAGTTCAGAACCCTTATTACCCCTGAGGGTGGTGCCTCTGTCTGAATTTGCTTATCATCCTTTTCTGTTTTAACACGAACATCCGTTTGTTCCCGATCCTCGGCATCATGTGGAACGGCAGCTGGATCCTCAGGGTTTTGGTCAGCAGGCCGTTTGTTGGCCCTCTTTTTCCTCTTTACCTTCTGGTTCTTTTTCAGAATCCTAATTTGTTGTCTGAGCTGGGTTATCGTATTTAACAATTTAGTCCGTTCCTTCCGCAGCTTCTTAATTTCCATCGTTTCCTTTGAAGGAACAACAGTCTGTCGATGGTGGACTGGATCATGACCGGTTGCTAAATCTTCCTCTTGGGGTTCTTCCTCACTGCTCTGCTCCGGCTGTTCTGGGGTATGCATCTCGACTGGTTCTGATTCTTCCTGAGCAAATGCTGTTTCTGCTCCTACTTCCTCTAGATTTTCCTCTTGTGACATGGGAACAAATTGTTCCCGTTCAGTATTTTCCTCCTCTTCATCATGAACAGGCATGTTCTCTTCCTGGGGTTGGTCGTGGGGGTTCTCTGAACTAGAAGGTTGACCATACTTACTCATATTGGCTTGGATGGCGGCCAAGTCATCTTCTCCCAGTAGGTCTTGTAATGGGCTATCTTCCTGCTGTTCTATTTCCTCCTCCTGTTCAGCCTCTGCCCCCTCTTCGGACTGTTCGTCCTCAATTACCACCGGTTGGCTGGCGCTTTCCTGGAGCTTCTCCAGCCTTCCTCGTATCCGAGCCAACCGGGCTGATTTTCTGGGCTTATCTATGCTTCCTCTCATCCGAGCCAACCGAGTTGACTTTCTGGGTTCCTCTGGTTGCTCGGGTGGATCAACGGCATGCTTGCGCTTTGCCGATTCTTGGTGTGTCTCTGGTTGTTGTGATGTGCTAGCAACATTTTCTCTGCGTTTTTCCGGTTGTTCTGGTGGGCTTATAGAATGTCTACGTTTCGGGGATGGCTCTGCCAATCCCCCCTCAATCATTGCAATGAGCTCTTCCCAGCTGCTCTGCTGCTGGGTAAGACCATAACTAACAATAAGTCGAATCAACCCATGGTGACTAACAATTGCCTCTACGTGCTGTGCCCTTTTCATACTTTGTGCAGCATCATGCAGCAACGAGTTTAGGAGTGCCGGTAAATTCACAGAGCATCTCTGCTTTAAAACAGCTAAAAGTTTAAGGTGTCGTGGTCTTACCACGTCTTTTCTTCCTTCGCAAGTAATATAACTCTGCACCGTTCTTGCTAGCTCCGTCCAGGGTTCACCTAGGGTTGCTGGCAGAACTCCCTTTCCTTTAATTGTCAAATTCTGGCCTTCATCCTGGAACAGTTACATGACCTTCTGTAATCGTTCCTTTTTTTAAGGTCCATACCGGTCCGGTGGCTGGTAGTCCTGAGACTTCTGCAATTATGTTATCAGTGACCGGTATCCGTTTCCCTCTTACTGTGGAGTGGTCATCTTGTAAATTCTGCAAGAACTCCATTGCTACTGTTTCATTAGCTTCTTGTAGGCGATTGAAATAATTCAACCATCCCGCCCTTTCCAGGATCTCCCGGGCAGCAGCGGAGATCGTCAGCTGTTGAGGCTCACTTCGAATTGCCTTTCCTCCCATGATTTCACTGTGAATTCTAAATGGAACAGCAAAAACGTTTTTTGGTTTGAAACACAGAGAGTAATCGCAAGGTTTCGAGAAAGAAAACACAGAGTATGCAACAGTGCAACAAAAACAACTTGTGTGAAAATAAAAATATGCCATGCCGTGAAACCATGCCAAACCGTCGTAAACTAATTGTTTCGAATGGTGAATTGACACGTAATACAGGGAATGATGAGGTTAACCTCCCCCCCCCCCCGCAGTGTGATAGGTTGTCCCAGCCGGCAAAATAAAGGAGCGGCACCCAGTCTGCAATCAAGTCAGAAAGGAACAGCATGTGGATTTATGCCATGTTGAAAAAGGACAACAGATTACCGAAATCGAGGCGGAAAATTGATCGCGTATGATATAAGAGGCTGCTGTGTTATGAGTTGAGGCTGATGGATAGGGCATGTATCGTACTTGCCAATCTCCAGTGGTCATGGTCACTTCCGTTGCCATGATTGGTAATGATAAATATTCATGCGATGTATAAATCGGGAAATGACATATGATTAGTGCCTAGGATATAAGAAACAAAAGAGTGTTAGTATCTTACCCATTGGTGTAAGCAAGGTGACTTCAATACCATTAACATTACTCTGCTGCCAACAGGTGTCCATAACCTTAGCAGAGTTGTTTTTCACCCTCGGAACCATGATCCTTTGTGTATACTTAGGAATGTTGTTATATCAAAATGTAGACCATTATGCTGGCTTGGTGACCAGTTAACCATAATGCCATTCACGAGGAAAGAGCGAAACGTGGGCAAGCCGGCTCGTGATGAGACCTCCTGTTCCAAGGTTTGTTTATTTGATATAACTTTTGGACCATATCCCTGGTGTGGTGGCCAGAATGGGAATGCCACTTCACTTCCATCCTCATGATCATGGTAGGCTGGCTCTCGATGAGACCCCCTATCCTGCATTTGACACTTGACATACTTTTTCTTTTTCATAGAATTCTTTTCCTTATTTATACACAAAGGGTGGTTCAGCACTCCTTAAGAGTAGGAATGGTGGAAGAAGTCTTATTATCTCAATAGGAAGATATAAACTTTTTGCTTTTATTCCCAAGTACTAATAAAAAAGTTTAAGGGAATCAGCATGATAAAGATAACCAATCAGGGCAAAATTAGTAAAACCATGTCAACAATAGGTAAGAAATAAGTATGTCCTTCCATTTGTCCTCTTATTAATGCAGAGCCTTATAGATATAGCGATTTATGGTTTGCAGATTTCGGTATGTTGTGTTTTTATATTTCATCGCACAAATACATAGCTGAAGCTTGAAGACTAGAAAGAAGACGGGCAAAAAGCATCCTCAATTTAAATCAGCAAAAGAGATTAAAAGTATGCTAATGGTGTTTCATTGGAAAAGCAACAACGATGGATAATAGAAAAAGGAAAAAAATGCAAATGCCGTTCCTTTGGGAAAAGGAACGGCAATCATACTATAAAACACTCAACATGCCATTCCGTTGAAAAAGACACAACAGCAATAAAAGAACGTTGTTTCTTTGAAGGAAAAGGAACAGTGGTAACCAAAAGGAACAGCGAGAAATGTAACAATATCGTTTCTTTGAAAAAGGAACAGCAGAGATCCGAATGCTGTTCCTTTAGAAAAGGAACAACAAAACAAGCAAAACCAACATCATAAAAAAACACGCATATGCTATTAGAAAAGCAAAAATCAAACTATGTGGAAGAAAAAGGGACAGCAAAAATAACAAGAAAATATTCAAATCAAACTTATGTACAAGAATCACACAAAAACAAGAACTTATGTACAAATTGTAAAAGAGAATAGACCCTTAATGAATTACAGGTGAGGAATATTTCTCTTCCTCTCCTAAGATCTCCAGATCAGTATCTCGGCGTAGCTGCTGGCAGAAGGATTCCCGAGTAAGTGGTTTCTGATAGAGACGGACTCGGTGGCCATTTACCTTGAATGCATATCCAGAGCCGTCAATGGTGATTAGAGTAAGGGTTCCGTTGTCATGTACCTTCTGGATTTCGTATGGTCCCAACCATCGAGTCTGAAGTTTTCCAGGGAAGTCCTGAAACCGAGAATCGTATAACAGAGCCCAGTCTCCCTCGTGGAAGACTTTGTTCTTGATGAGCGCATCATGCCATTTGGCTCGCTGCTGTTGAATCAATGCTGTATTTTGTAGTGCAGAGAGCCGAATTTCGTCTAATTCATTGATTTGCTGTAGTCGATTGAGTTGTGCCTCGCTTAGATCTAGGCCAACTTCCTGTGTTGTTCGCAATGTTTGGATTTCGAATTCTATGGGAAAAATGGGTTGTTTTCCAAACAATAGTTGATAAGGTGAGTAACCGGTAGTGCTCCTCCATGTGGTTCGATAGGCCCAGAGTGCTTCAGGTAGTCGGGTAGCCCAATCACGCCTATGTGATGCAATGGTTTTCGTTAGGATTGATTCTATTATCTTATTGCTACTTTCTACCTGCCCATTCGCCTGTGGGTGATATGGAGTAGTGATCTTATGTTGGACATGATAATTGTTAAGTGTTGCAGCTAATTTATGCCCAACAAATTGTGGTCCTCCATCTGTAATTATTTCCCGAGGAAGGCCATAACGAACAAATAGAAGGAACAGGAACTGTATGACAGAGTCCTCTGTGGCTCTTGGCAATGCTTCTGCCTCAACCCATTTGGTGACATATTATGTTGCCACCAAAATATATGTTTTCTGATTTGATGAAGGGTTGATGGGTCCGACAAAATCAAGAGCCCACCGCTCGAATGGTTCGATGACTAACTGTGGTTTCAGAGGCATCTCATCAGCTTGACCAGGTCGTCCTGCTCGCTGGCAGCTGTCACAGGCTTGGACAAAATTCTTTGCATCTTTGAAGATCGTAGGCCAGTAATATCCTGTCTGCAATACTTTATGTCCAGTCCTATGCTCAGCGAAGTGCCCCCCACACGGTCCATCGTGACAGGCTTTTAGGATATCAAAAATTTCATCCTCTCTAACACATCACCTGATATGCATGTCTGCTCGTGTGTGAAACAAATAACCTCCAATCCACGAAAATCGAGAACTTTTCTGAATAATCTGCTTACGCTCATTAGGAGTTAAATGTTTTGGTAATTTACCTACTGCAAGGTAGTTGGAAACATCAGCATACCAGGGTGTTTGAACAGCAACAGCAAACAGGTGCTCATCCGGAAATTGATCTTCCACTGCTGCTGCATCGCTTGATTTTGGTATTCTTGAAAGAAAATCGGCTACAGGGTTTTCTTTGCCAGGGCGGTCCTTGATTGTGATGTCGAATTCCTGCAATAAGATTAACCATCGAGTTACTCTAGCATTTGTGACAGGCTTATTTGCTAAATATTTTATGGCAGAATGATCTGTATACAAGATAACAGGGTAGCCTGTGATATAATGTCTAAATTTATTGACAGCATGTATTACAGCTAGAAATTCTTTTTCAGTAACAGTGTAATTCAATTCAGCGGGGGATAAATTTTTGCTGATGTAATATATAGCATATGGTTTTTTATCCTCTTCCTGCCCAAAGACTGCACCAATGGCTGTATCTGAGGCATCAGATGATATCTGGAATGGTAGGTCCCAGTTTGGTCCTCGAAGGACTGGGGCTGTGGATACAAGCTTCTTTAGATCCTCGAAAGCATGGTCACATTTGTCTGTCCAAAGGAAATCAACGTTACCAGTCAGTGCATATAAAGGAGCGGCAATGTGTGAATAATGCTCTATGAATCGTCTATAATAACCTGAAAATCCAAGAAAACTGCGTACCTCTGTTTGAGTAGTAGGAGTGGGAATAAGCAAAAGTATTTGGATTTTGGCCGGGTCTACCTGAATGCCGGCTGCTGAGACATAGTGTCATAGGATAAGTCCTTCAGTCATCATCAAGAAACATTTTTCATTGCTTAAGCAAAGTCTAGTAACAATGCAGCGTTGTAGGACTTTCTCTAGGGTGTCTAGAGCTGGATCAAAGTCATCTCCGTATGGTGTAAAGTCATCCATGTAAACTTCAAGTCCATCATTGATTAAATCTGCAAAAATACTAAGGATAGCCCTCTGAAATGTGGCAGGAGCATTACATAAGCCAAAAGGTAAAACTCGATAGGCAAATGTTCCCCAGGGACAAGTAAAGGTAGTTTTATCCTGGTCTTTAGGGGCAATCTGAATCTGATTGTATCCACTAAAGCCATCCAGGAAAGAAAAAAACTTCTTCCCTACTAAAGTATCCAATACTTGATCTATGAAAGGAAGAGGAAAATGATATTTTTGTGTTGCCTTGTTAAGTTCCCTATAATCCACACAAATTCTCCATTTCCCATTCTTTTTTGGTACCACCACAAGTGGAGAGACCCATTTACTATCAGAAATAGGGTAGATAAAATTCACATCTAAAAGCTTCTGAAGTTCATTTTTTACGACATCTTTTAGATGGGGATTAAGTCTCCTTTGCGGCTGATGCACAGGTCTGGCATCCTTTTCTATATAAATGTGGTGTGTACATAACTGGGGATCGATTCCTTTCATATCAGGGTAGTCCCATGCAAATGCTTCTTGATATTTTGTTAACAGATGGATGAGCTTTGTTTCTTGTTCCGGTGTGAGATTAGCATTGATGTTTAAAGTTTTTCCCGGTGCAATTTCCACAGTTTTACTATTTGCAACAGAAGTGACAGGTATTATTTGATCATGAATATCTTTCAGGGGATCTTCTTCTAATTCATTATCAAATGCTGCTTTTATCATGTGACAGTGTGTGCGAGGTTCAGTTTGAGTAATGAAATTATTAATGGCATCGTCTTCTGTTTGATCTTTGAAATCGAGTGCCTCTTGTATAGTTAATGGAGATCTGATGTTATCGGTAAGGTATGATACAGGGTGTTTATTAGTTTTAATCATTGTGACACTTGGCTGCGCTGGAGGATATAGAACTAAATTTTTGCTATTTGGTCTTCTGGTTATGGTCATATTTCCCTGTCGACAGCCAATGTAGGCATCGGCAGTAGCGAGCCAAGGTCTACCTAAAATTAGCGGGTGTCCATCAAGTCGGGTTTTTGGATTAATTATCAGGAAATCGGTTGGATACTCCCAGGATTCTACAGAGACCATGACATCATGTAGAGTGCCCTCTGGTCTAACCACAGATTGGTCAGCCAATTATAACAGAGTAGAGGTGGGTTCTACGGATGTAATGCCGAGCTTTTGGCAAGTTGTGGTTGTTAAAATATTAATTGCAGCCCCTAGATCAACTAAGGCATTAGACAGGGTCTGCCCATAAATTTGAACAATTATAATTGGGTTCCCGGGGTCTTCATATTTAAGGGGTGTTTCTCTTCCAGACAATAGGTCAGATAAGGTACCGACTACTTGGACTCTTGGATTATTTGTTATATTCCTCCTTGGTTTCTTTATGCACAATTCTTTTATAGTTTTGGCGTATATGGGAATGTCTTGAATGGCTTGGAGGAATGGAATTTTTATGTACAGATTTTGTAATTCTCCCAGAATGTCAAAGTCGGGATGTTGTATGGATCGAGGTATGGCTAATCGTTCTGGGAACGGAGGAGAGGATGTGGTTGCTTGATTATGAGTTTGTTGCTTATTTACATCCTCTTGTTGTGACTGATGTTCTCTGGGTAACTGATCTTCAATGTGAACTGTTTTATCTCCCTCAGTTTCAATTATACGCCCAGATCATAACTGAAGGTCATTGCACTCCCTTAAGTCGGGTCCTGTTTCTGGTGATTCTATGATTTGAATGGATTGGACCTGCCTGTTGTTTGGATTGGGATCGGGTTGGGCTGGGAGTTGCGGCCTCAAGTTAGACTGGGGATTTTGTTGTAGAGCTGGCAAAGTAGGTTGAGGGAGCGGAATAGTTTCAGCTGGGTGGTACATTGGTCTTTGCCAGCTTGTCTGCCAGGGTGAACTTTGTGAAGTAGAGGGAGCCCATTGTGAAGGATACGGGCCATTTTGCCAATATGGTGGAGTGTAAGGGAAATTCAGCCAACCAGTTTGGCTTGTTTGATTCAGCCATGGATTTGAAGAAGGAAATGATTGTGGTGACCAGTTTGTAAATGGAGTTTGAGATTGATTTTGCCACATACCATATTGTTGAGCATTATACTGTGGGTTTTGAAAGAAAGAGGTTGGGTCCGGAAACATACCAGGTTGTCTCGGCTGCCACTGGCGGCGTTGGTTGATCGAATTCACCGATTCTGGTTCTTCTTCTGCTTCCTTATATACCGCTTTCAATCCAGGAAGTGAGGGGCAGCTCTCCGTAAGGTGATCTTTTGTACAGATGGCGCATGTTTGGACTTTATCTAATGGACACTCCTTGTGGTTGTGTTTTTTTCTGCATCGGGGGCAGAAGATTGCCATATTCTGTTCTGCCTCCAGCTGCTTCTGTTTAGCCTGCACCATATCAAGTTGTGTAGTTAGTGTCCCCATAATATCAGTTTTAAAATTTTCTAATAAATTTCCAATTTCTACGCGTGTTACTCCTTCTGCTGATACTTTGTTATCTCTTGCAAACCGATCATATTCTGTCGGTTTTATTCTTGTGCTGCCTCTCGAACTCCTGATACACAAATCAATAATGTCAGAAAAACTCTCTTGATAAATATCCCCTTTGCCCATAATGTTTAATGTTTAAATCCATTGTTCCTTCATGCCCCTCATTAATGCAGTTTTTAACACATTATCAGGTAAAGGTAGCGATGCATAAGGAGATCTTTGTAAATTATACTGAAAATGTTCCACATACTCTTCTAATGTTTCATTCGGTCTGGCTGTCATTTCAAATATTTCGTCTTTTAATTCTCTAGACCTACAATAATCCTGGTATTTCTTTAAGAAGGATTCTTTCATTTGATCCCAATTGTTGATAACCCCGCCACCTAGCCCCATAAACCATCTTAAAGCAGCCCCTTTCAATGTAGAGGGGAATAATTTCAATTTTTGGGGATCTGTGGTGTAATCGTATCCTCGACATAGCACATCGAATTCGAATAGGAATGCATCCGGATCTTCCGATGTGAGTCCATGAAATGTAGGGATATGCTGAAGAGGGATAGCTTTCATGGGTGCATTTGCTGCAGAATCCACTATAGGATATTGTAATGTAGAGGTTTGAGTGTTTGGTTGGTTTTGAGCGTTTGGTTGGTTTTGAGCCATGGGATCGAATATATGCCAGTAACCTTCTGGGATATCTAGGAGGGTATTCCTAGGTTGGGTGGGAACGGTTTTGATAGGGATCTTTTTAATAGCGCTTCCTTTATCTGGAATAATGGGAATACCGGGTGTTTGAGGAGATTGAATCTCTTCAACAATGACTTTCGCAGCACTTCCTTTATCTGGGCTATCTAATGGCTGATTTGTTTCAAGAGGAGATTTTGGTTCCTTGATTTCCCCTGTTTCTCCTTCTCCTTCACAAAAGTTGCTAGAGTTCCCTTCCTGTAATAATTCTGGAGTGGAATTTTCAACTTCTTGAAAGTCCTGCTCCTCAGTTTGACTATGCACCTCAGCACAGGCTACAGATGGTGATCCTGTGGCCTGAAGGGAACTAGTAGGCGGTTTGGAAGTGTTTTTCTTGAAGCCTACTGATAGATGAGACTCTGTTTTCTTATAGATTTCGTCTATGAAGGTCATTCGGCCAAGGGTCACCGGCCCCTTAGCTTTTTCAGGTTTGGATGAGGGTTTGATATTCTTTTCTGGTCTTTTCTGCTTAGTCATGCACTCAAAAATAAACTACCAACTTCTATTCAAACAAGCAAAAACAAATCTGTTAGGAAAGCGGATAGTGAGCAGGTCTTTTACATGCTCTGCACGTAGGTTCTTACCTTCCGTTTTTAAGATCCAACTCCTCCCTAGCAGGCTTGTACACCACTCTGAAAAAGACAAATGGCTTCACTCTTTCCCCGGCAACGGCGCCAAAATGTAGAGCTATAAAAAGGGTCTCTTTCACCTCTAATTACCTCACATTAATATGTCAACCCGAGAGCGTTTTGTCATTACAAAGAGTGACTCAATCCGAGGCTCATTTGTCAGAGTAATGCTAGTAGTACGGTGCTTAAGAAATACAAGAGTAAACGGATGCTTAACTGAAATCAAATTACTTTAAAGAAATAAATCACACACTCAGAAAACTCAATAACTTATCAGTCAAGGGTTCGGCAATGATAACCCATCACGAGCGGTAGAAAGGAACTAGAGCATAGATCACCCGGGAGCTAGACAAGGACTGCCATCGCTTCACTACAACTTTAGATCATTCTCACAACAAACAAACCACACAGAAGTGAAGCCGTAATGGTACAGAAGCAAGTGTCCTTCGGGGCCGGGCCCTTAGCCTCCAAGGATACACCGCTTTAAGTTAATGCAGACGCGAAGATGGAATAATCACCAAGCCTTTATTAACGCATCGATCAAAAATACATCAAACCAGTCTTCAACAAAACTTAATAACCAAAGCTGATGTCTTACAGAAGATTACATAAAACGTATCCTATCTCTCTCTTGTCTCCCCCTAAACTAACAGTGCTGTCTCTTTTTATAAAGACGACGGCGGAGATGTCCAAGCAACTAGATAAATAAAGCAGCGATCCCTCAGGATCTTCGATCCCGAGGGATTCGCCAAACTGTTAACTCTTCATCCTGTCTTTTCTGTTGCGCTGAGCTGGTGTCCTCTCCTTCTTTCCCGAGCCGATTTACTTTGATCTGTTTCCCTATATTTGTGTTCGGTTCTCGTCCAGAGAGACAGCAGTTATCTCCACTTTGTCCTTTCCTTTGGAGCGGCAACTCTTCGTTTTCTCCTTTTCCTGTATAGAAAATAACCATTATCAGTGGCTAGGTTATGCACATCAATTCTCACATGTTTTGTTATAGTTCCTTATTACTTTCCAAATTCATGATTCAAAAGGTTCACAAATTCTATTAAAAAGCCATTGAAATATTCATCAAAAACATACCTTTTTAGTACTCCACAATTGTGAATTCATTAAATAATTAATTCTTTGATCTCTCACTAGTGTATGTTTAGTTACAACTAGCACAACTGAGTTTAACTCACTTAACTGAGTTAAACTACTTTACAACTCACATAACTACACATCCAACTCTGTTACAACTTCGAATCACTTAGTTACAACTAAGCCCACTTGCATGTCCCACCAACCAACCTTTGAACTCGAGTTTCCCATAGCTAACTGGTTTGCTACTTCAGTTAACTATTTCCAAGTGCTCCATGATAATAGATTAATGTTTATTGTCCAACTATTATTAAGGGATAATAATAGTCGACATGCATCTATAAATAGACATGCGATCTATAAATGGACTTTGCACATACATCTAAAAATAGAACATCATCTATAAATAGAATTTTCTCAACATCTGTAAATACACTTCCACTATAAATAGAATTTTCTCATCCGTTCTAAAAATAGACTTACACCTAAAAATATACTGAGGCTCAATCCTAGTGTAGGTGCTTAATCTTCACAAGGATCATCATCTTGTTGAATCTCAACACTCCCTCTCAACAAGAAAGGGATTATCCTTCACCTCGATCCTGTCTCTATGGTATTCAAATTTTCTCTTGGTGAGCACCTTCGTCAGAATATCTGCATCCTGATCTTCCGTAGGAATGTACTGAAGCAACATGATCTTTCGTTGCACACAATCTCTGATATGATGATACGGGATATCTATATGCTTAGATCTATCATGAAACATAGGATTAATCGAGAGTTTAATGAAAATCTGATTATCACAATGAATCACTGTAGGATCTAAATGAGAACCAAACAAACCAACCAAGATCTTATGATGGTGTTTCTTCTTAGATCTTCAGATTTTACTTCTGTGTGAGGGTCTTGGTTGGGGGGTGCAGTGCTACCTCCTGGTGTCAAAGGGATTGTTTCTGTGTGTGTGCTTTGTTCCACAAGGACAATGTCACCTGACTAATTTTATGATTCCATTCTCTCCTCTGTCTTCCTTTTACTATACACCTCATAATTCTCAAGAGGGGATAGAGCCTCATCATCCTGTGGTTCCTCTTAGTCAGGTAGGACGTCACTGTGACCATAACTACTGGGGGTGGCAGACTTATCCAAAAGTTCCTCTTGCTCTTTTGATCCCGATGGGCTTCGAGATTCATAGTCTATCCTTACGTGTCCTAGGACTCGAGCCATTTCTTCGTCAAAGTCTTGCAGGGGTGCATGGGATGGCCCTGCCTCCTCCATGAGGTCCGAGGTTCCTTAAAGTGTTTTGGACCATTTTTGGCTTCTTGGTTCTGAATTTGTAGTTCGGGTCCTTTTTCTTCTTGGTGTATTTACCCTAGGGGGCTCAATCTCGGTTCCATTAAGGTTTATTTCTGGTTCCTGCACCTCAGGGTTAACAAAATTGTCCCAGGCTATCTGCTGCCCATCTAGCTCATGAATGATGACTAGTTTAATTAAACCCTGGTCACTGACCACTGCTTGGGGATTTTTGGATTTTCTCAATTGAACAACAATGTCATGCAATATGGAATTCAAGAAGGCAGGAAAATTAATTGAAATATTTTTCTTAAGTACAACTAAAAGTCTAAGTTGTCGAGGTTTTACCATGTCCCGACATCCATCACATGTAATGAACTTTTGGAGAAATGCCTACAATTCCTGCCATGGCTATGTAGAGCGGTAGGGTTAATCCCTCTATTTTTTTGTTCCAACGACTCCTCCGGGTCCTGATATGCTGCTACTGCTTCTCGTAGGAGAAGATGCTTCTCTGCCCATCTGTCTCCTTCTATTGGTATTCCAAAGACTTCAGCAATAATTTCCTTCGTGACTGGTATAATTCGACCTTTGATTCTGGTTTGACCTTCTTGCAGATTTTGCAGAAACTCGATTGCAATTTCCGTGTCAAATCCCTGTAATCGATGTACGTATGTCAAGCACCTGTCTTGTTGGAGGATGGCACTCACTACCTCTAAAATTGGAAAGTTTGCAGGCTCATTACGAAGGGAATTTCCTCCCATAGTTGATATGCTCTCTTCCTCTGATTGTATTTCTTCTTGGCTCTGTTGTTTTGAATGAATGTTGTATGCAAGCCAAAGAGAAATTGTGCTTCTATGCAGATAATCTTCATGCCTTAATTGTAGTGTTCCTATGGTCTTATCGATGCGTCTAACAAGATTTGTATAGGGATTTCACATGCTTGCAAAATTAAGGCCAATTACACCCCCTCCCTCGAAGAAAGGGCGCCCACGCCCTTAAGTATAGGAGAGATTTGAAAAATCATGAATGAAAAAAGGGGAATGTCAGTATTTTTAATGATAATCTGTACGTGAAGGAGCGGGTGGTTGAGTAATTACTAACATACACAGTGTAAAGGTCAGATTTAGAAAATTTTCATAATTGCATCTTGTGCAGAAGTGATCGGAAGGGGAGAGGGAATAGTATAACCATTATTACGATATGATGTCCTTCTTCAAATGAAAAGTTATGACGGAAGCAAGAATGAGTAAAGTAATGATTGGTGTCGTCATCCTGGGTTCAAGTATGTAAGCATATCTTTGTTAGTTATTCCTGTGGTAGATTATAATTATCGCTAATTTGAGTAATAGCTTGTGGAAGAAGAATGGAAGATAAGGTGTATAGAAAAGAAATTGGCTATTGAAGGAGCATACTTTCATACCATAAGAAGAGCCATTTCTACCAGCAGGCATTCATAGCCTCGACAGGGTTTCTATTTTAACCCGAAAGAGTGAGCCAGGATCCTTATGTAAAAATAGTTATTCTGCCAATTTTATGGACATATCACCATTCTGGTATGGTGGCCAGATAACTATGGTGCCACTCACTAGATTTGTAGCAAAGTGATCAGGCGGGCTCGTGATTAGACCTCCTTTCCTTCAAGTAGTTAAGAAGCTTATTACCCTGGTGTGGTGGCCATTGTGGGTGTTGTCGTAGTACCCCTCATTACAAAAGGTTTGGTAAGAAAATACATTGAAAGAAATCATAGGGACACTATGGTAAGATATATACGAGCAAATTCACATAAACGAAATGCACGCAGTCCCTATGCACAAAAGAAGACATGTGAAATAAATTGGAAAAGGAGTTTGAACTAAGCACAAGGGTCAGCGGGCCATAGAACAGGTTAAGTGCAAAAAGGCGCAGCCACGTGGAAGCATTCCAGGGGTACCAAGGGAAGCATGGAGAGATGGGAGCCTCGACCCCTAGAATGACATGATGTCACAACCTAGTGGGGCTGCATCTCTTTCATTCCATGGGTCGACGATGCAGTGCGAAGGGATTTCCTAAGCCCCCCCCAGAATTATATGGTGGGACCCTCGGAACGAACAGGTGGCACATTCGGAGTCGAAGGTACGGTATGTTAGGGAACCTGGTACACAACCAGTACCAGTTTTAAGCCTGACTCATGGCACACACGCACCTAGTCCTGAATAACCAATAGCCCAGTGCCACGTGCCTCAGTGTCGATGTCCTTATGACGTCAGCCCTCCTAGTTTTCAACCGAGCCTCGTTTTATGTAAAATCGGTCTGTTTAACCCCACCAGAGACTCATTTAGGTAAATCACTCATTTTTACATTTTCACCCCATAGTTAAAGTCTAGATTTCAGAAGCAGGTCAGTTTCAGCTCCCTCCCCATGTCGTTTTCCTTCTTGGTTCTCTCCCACACAAGTCACAGGTAAATAGCCATTTTCGTTACTTACATTTTTCCTTTTTCTATTTCAAAATGGTCATCGCGAGAGTCAAGTCTAAGAAATATGAACCTGAAACTCCCCAAGCACGTGAAGTTAGGGCCATCCCTAGACCTGACCCCCTTACTGATACACAGGCTCATATTCGTGACCCACAATACCATTTTAGTGTTTCCCACGTCTGACCTAACTTACTAGAAAGTCATGTGAAAGGCCAAGATCGGTTTCAAGTTGTTTGGTCTGGCTTGTACTACTAGGTAGCTCTGACCACTTTCCCAGTTACATAATTCATATGTTGGCTCAGAGACGCCTATGATGAGCGCAGAGAGGTATTCCTTTCGGCTTAGGGAAACAAGGTATTCCGAATTTCCCCTGAGCTCATCAAGAATGCTCTTCGTTACCCACATAGCCCAGAATATGTCACATTAACCAAGTTATCCTTGTCGCGCCAGTTATCTAAATTACCCTGGAAGCAACAGAGTGAGTTCCTCTCCTCCATCTCATATTCCCGCCTTACTTCCCTTCCGTCTTCGGATATGGTACCCTTGACCTCATTTGCCGACGACCTCCAGCCGGTTCTCGCTCTCATCTCTGGGTTATTAGGTCTTAGGGAAGTCGAAAGGGTGTCTAAAGAGTGTATAGCCCTCCTCTGGCTCATGTCTGAACCCGGTGTTGTTCTAGATATTCCAACCTTTCTAGGTTCTTCTATCCAGGCCCAATTCCAAGAAATGTCCTCTTCGGGGGATTTTCGTTTCTACTCGTTGGTTTTTTACCTATTTCTGTTCGAGCATTCTAACAAGTTTGAAGCTTTGGGCCTTGAAAAGCTCTCTAGAACAAACGGCCAGCCCAGAACCATTTTTGAGTGGAAAATCTCAATACAGCAGTAGCCAAATGGGAGGGGTTACTCGAGGTTCTTGAACGATTTCATGTCCATCGCCTATATAATAATTCATGACAGTCCCCCACCTAGGATTTTTCCTGAGTAGAAAGACTGGTTGCAGTTTGGCGAGGAAGAAAGAACAGGGGATTGGTATTTGTTTGATGATTATACCGAGATCAGGGTTTATGGTGTGGTTGCACCTCCTTATCGCCTGTCGTTGTTTCCTGCCATGCAATTTTTCACCCTCGAGTACATTCGCAGACCATGAAGGCTGACCAGTTCCATCTTGTCCCCTCTAATAAGGGTTATATACTCAAGCTTCCTACTACTGTCTACCCTTTTACTGTTAACTCAAGACACGCCCTCTCCATAGTGGAAATGCTGCTTCAGGGAATGGATTTAGTGTTGGGGAAAGTTTTGCCCTACGACCCGAAAGGAATTATATCAAGTAGGAAAAGTAAGATTAGGTCCACTGTATATGTGCATGAGACTAGGCCCTTCATTAAATGGAGAGCTAACCTTGACACATGGTCTTTGGCTTCGCAGATGGAGGCTGAGTCTTCGGCAGTAGAGGGAAGGGGCGACACCACTTCAGCAGGCATAGGCAGAAAAGGGAACACTGACAAAGCTGAGTTTTCAGAAGAACTAGAGGGATTTTATACAGGGGAGGGATCTCATCCCTCAAAGAAGCAAAAAAGTGACGAGGTGGAGATCCTTTGGGATGAACTACCCCTGGAAGAGTTGGTCATGTATGGGGAGCCTGATAGAGGTAAGGTGGGTTTCAGAGTAAACTATGACGGAGCGTCATCTTCAAAACCTTTTGGGTTATCATAGGCCACTTCGGTAAGTAGAGCTAAAGTGAGATAAGAAATCAAAAGCAGAAACAAGACTGTGAGGGAGAAGCTTCGAGTAGAATTAGCGAGCTTCGTAGACAAGTACCATACTCGGATCACTACAGAACTAGACATGGAAAAAGAACAACTGATATTTTCTATGACAGAGACAGTGTTGGAACCCACTGCTAATGAAGTTAGCTACAAGGTGTTGGAGCTAGCTGTGAATTTGTCACAAGTTCCCTTAAATTATAAACTGGGTTTACATCAATGCATTGGAGATATGTTGAGAGACGAGGTTGTGAAGCTGGTGCTTGCTTTGAGAAAAATCGAAGATAAATATAAGGAGGTGGTGGATAATATGAAAAAAAAGAGGAAAAATGCCAGGGGGGTTAGCAACAACCTTCATCATCTCAGGAAAATAATGAGCGAAAATGGAAGTGACAAGGACGGAATCCAGAAAAAAATCCTCTGGGTTTTAGAGGTTGAAAATTCAGAATTGAAGAAGAGACTTAAAACTCCTTGAGGGGACTATGTGCGGCCCAAGGAATTAGATCAAGAATAAAAGGAAAAAATAGCCCTTACTAATACCCTCACTCAGGAAAGAGATGAGAATGCCAAAACGATCAAAGATCGGCGCCTGAACGATTCAACGACTTACGAAAGTGGGATATCGTATACACGCAACTCTAACTGCGGACTCGACGGATGATACCTAAAGTTAACCAAGGCCTCTAGAACACTCCAGTTTTAAAAACAGCTCTGCTAACAATGGAAGGATTCCAAGAGTCGATGGCTGGGGTGCAGTTAAAATATAATAAAAATGTGTGGCCTAAAAATAGGGTGGAAGGGAAGCCGAAAGACGACTTCAAGAGAAGGTAGTCGAGGTATCTGAATAGCTACTATGAAATGAAACCTTGTCCTATCAGAGACATCTCGTTGTGCAGCATCAGGAAGCGGTAAGAAGCGGTGTAGGGATTACCTCTGTTGATGAACGAAAAAGAAAGTTCTTTGTCAATCATGTAAAGAGAAATTGCAGGAAGGGTGAGCTGAAGTCGAGACCAAGGTAGCCATGGCCAAGAGATACATTTCATACCTAAACAGTTTACGCTCTAAGGATTTAGCCATGCAAGGAATTGAAGACCGTTTCAGGGGAATAATGGAAATCAAGCAGATAATCGAGAAAGAGACAGTGCGCGTGAACGCTTTGAGTGGTTTGGATCGTGTCGCTAAGGCAATAGGGAGGTTTGAAGAGGAGTGGAATGAGCTGGTAAGATCAGGTCTCCCCTCATGCTGTGATTCTGAAACTACTGCTTTCCCAAGTTTAACTAATTATGATGAGAAGCTGGCAGCAGTTATGAATCAGAGAAATCTTCCTTATGAGAAAACCACTTGCCTGAAAGCTGAAACAATAGTTGCTTCCCTTGGGAAAGAAATCTCCCTTCTCTGCCAGATCAGAAAATGCTTGATATTGCATGTGGATTATTCAAAATTAATAGATATGCAAGCCTCTGTGGAGACCTTGACTACAATGCCTTTGCCAAGAGCAACCATTTGGCATAAATGCAATAATTTCACAAACGCTCCAGCCGTCACACCGTCCATTTAGTCTCCACCACCTCAGAAACACAAAGCTGGTTCATCTGTGTCATTGGTGCTTCCAACCCAGTTAGCCACTTCTACACCTTGCTCCACCAAAAAAATGATAATCATGTTCCAGCCCTCATGGCCTTTTTACTTTTATTTTCTTACTTTTGTAATATCGGTGAAATCATCATTTCACCCTATGCACTTCTTATTTTCGATTCATGTTGTTTTATTTTCAATTGGAACTTATACTAAAGCCACCACAGAGATGATGAGAGGCGTTCTTCCTCATCATCGATTTTTTATTTTTATAGAGACAACTAACAAAGAAGATATTTCCAAGAGCGCATGTTGATCCAAAAATATCTTCTGCTAACAATAGAAAGGGGAGAAATATAAAAGGAGGACCCCAAGTCTAAAAGAAGGTTCCAGATTTGGAGAATAGATATTGTTGTTAGTAAGTTCCCTTTTTGTAAAGTTTTGAGGATTTCCTATGTGTGATGTTGAAGAATCCTGATGGGAAAGAATATAATGAAACAATTTTTTCTGTGAGATGGATTCCTGGTGAGACCAATTGTAGTTTGTACTTCTTGTTTAAATCTAATAAAAATGTTTTTGCACCTCGTCACTATTTCTTGTTGGAAATATTGTCATTGATGACAAAGGATATGGCAAAGGAATTGTAATCTAAATATAGTAGAGAAGAACAGAAAGAATGCATCTACAGTTTGAGCTACAGAGCTACAGTATCAGTCAAGGAAACAGGGACAAAGAGGTTAGAAATCCTGTGTATGATTGAGTTTTAATGATACTCTGTATCTAATGATGGGAGATGGCGTAGATTAATGAAGTAGCGGAACACTTGGTGACGACGGAACGTGAAGTTGAATACAGAATGACATTGTATTAATTTATATAACTGCTGTATGAATTTGCTTAATGGATGGGAGCTCAATTCCGGAGGGGTAGCATATGTCAAGCGACTGGAGGAGTGGAGACCCTCAGAATAGCTGACTAGGTTTCATGGAGAAAGGAACGAGGAGCAGAGTTTATTAAATACAGTAATTTCGGACTTTTAAAGCCCTCAACAACCAGAATGGGAATTTTGTTTAAACAGGCAGAAGTCCTTTTATTTCTGAATTGGCGGGACAAGTGATCCCCACCATTTATATGCCAATCGGCATAGAAAATTTATTTTGGTGAAGTGTCTTGTTGATATGAAGATTTGCGATGCGATCCAATCGCAATCGCAATAATCAAATGTCTTGTGGATGTGTAGAGTTCCGCAACGGAACGAATGTATATAAACCATACAACCAAACCTTATATAAATCACCCCCACCACAGCAGCGAAGGCCCGTGGGTCCACTTGACCACGTGGCAATGTTTTAATGGAATCGCAGGTCTTGAATCACAAAGTTCAATCGGCGGAGTTTTATTATGTGCTCCGATCAAAGGCCGGACCCGATTGAGTTATATGTCACAGTTTATTGCTAATCGCATCCGAGTTCCCAACCGCAATCGGAAGCTCTTAAGTGTTGGGCCCGATTGCACCTTGAAATTATCGGACCTGATGGCATTATATGAAGGAATTAATATGTTAAATCGCGTCCGAGATCTTAATCACAATCGGAACTTTTTGATTGATCACACGCCTGTTGTAATATGCTGCGATTGAAGTAGCGGACCCGATCCAGTTATATGCCGGAGTTAATATGTGCCAATCGCATCCATGTCCTGATCGCAATCGGAACTTTTATATTGTGTGCCCCAATTGATTTTGTTCAAAGTTCGGACCCGATTGCGCTATGAGCCATGTTTTATGTGGTCATGGCATCTGGTTGATCAATCGCAATCGCAAGTTTTGTTTGACACCGCCGATCCACCGACTGCGATGTGGGCCTGGGGTCAAAGAATGAAATTTGGTTCAAAGTTTTATTGAGATATTAAACTATTAGCAAGCGTTGAATATTATTTATAAAATCCGAAGGGTTATACATAAGGGGATAAATCGTTGTAAATACATTTTTTTATCACTTGATAAATAAATTAATAAGAAATAAAAACCCCGAGGGCAAATCTATTGGAAATATTGTAAAAGGAATACCATTAGTGGTTCGTGGTTTTGACTCATGGTTTTAATATAGGCGAGAACTATATAAAGTGATGAGAATTATGAAGAAGGGGTGTGAGGTTGATGATAAACGAGTCTCCTTTGGAGAGATCTGTATGAATAAACCCTGATATATCTGAATCGATTGTGCGCCTGTAAATATGATGATCAGATCGACTGACGCAGTGATGAAGAACATGTGCATGCATAAGGGTGATGAATGAATGAAGCTCTTGAAGGAATATCCGGATGGGCAAACTCTGTTCTTAACTGAAAAATCTGAATGAACCTCTGGTCTTGAACGACGAATGAAGAAACGAGGAAGAGCTAGCGCGTGACTGCTGAAGAAAACATATGAATCCGGTGAGTCTGAGGGTTGGAGCCTTCATTTTGGAAATGGAAGTTTTTTGCCAGTAAAAACTAGTGTTATGTTCAGGGGGTTGAAGCTCCCTTCCAGGAAAGGCTGGTAAACGAGAGAAGGTTGTAGCCTTCTGCAAGTGGGTGCTTGCGTGCTGGTATGAGTCTGCACCAGCATATATTGTAAAAGGTTTTCTCTATAATAAAATATTGAAGACTGAGATCACAACAGCGGTGGTTTTCTCCCGACTTGGGTTTCCACCTTAAATCCTGGTGTCCTTATGTGTTGTTCATGGTTAATGGTTTGTTCTGTTATTTCTGTTTATGCTTAATGCTTATCTGAGGCAATTCTGTAAATAATATTTCTGGACATACATGTTGAATGCAGTACTGTAACATATGTTTTGAGAAAGAAAAGAAATATTGTTCAGCCTTAAATACTGATTCACCCCCCCCCCTCTCAGTATTTTTCCCAACATTTTTGTGTTATATTTCATTTGCTTCTGGAATGTGAGTATAGAATTAATTGGGATGAATTTATCTTTTCAGATACTCATGTCTTTAGTCTATTGTGCTTTAAATATGGCTCAGGGCTATGATGTTATTTTCATATGTTTCACTTCATGTATCCATCTTTCTCCTATGTTGACTGCTGATAGATTCTTAGGAAATTTTAAGCCTATCTGTGGTTAATATTCTCTCTATTTGCTGCCAGTGTCATTTCTCTCTTTACATTTTTATATCTGTGTGCTGCGTTTCACAATCTGGCCCTTCTCACAGCTTGTAGATTTATATTTTTCTTCGATAATATCTCCATAAGACCCTAACTGCTTGCTATCGGGTATTACTGTGTTTTCATCTCTTTTCTCAAGATCTCAATCCCAATTTATGAAGTTACAGAAATTGTTTTTGAACAAGAAGGTACTTTCCACTAACCATGGAAAAATTCCTTATATCTTCTTGGCTTTAAGATGACCTAGGCACTGGTCCTTCACAACTCAAGACTGTCTCTAGGAGCTACAACATCTTTTTGGCGCCATTGCTGGGGAAAAAATTTGGATATTATCCCTGGGTACGACAAAATCATATCCAATCTTCAAAATAGGTGAGTATGAAGGGTTGAGAGTTGTATATCCCTCACCTTGGAGACTTCACTATTTAAAAAAAAAACTCTAAATCTATTTGCAGTCCTGGCTTATTAGAAGCCTCACCTAAGGTTAGATACGTCTCAGCTTAGAACACCCTCTGTATCTGATCCAGAAAAAATTATGTTCAAGAGGATTTGGAAGGAAAAGCAGCCTGCACAGACTAATATACCCAAATTTTCTCTTGAAGATTCTCCATCTTCTTCCCAACTAGCTCAGGTTCAAGGCCCTGGATCCACTGCTAGATTCCTTCAATACCCACCAGAAAAACCCATTATCGAACAACTGAAGCTGAAAGATGAGGCTGAGTCTGTAGACACATACAGATTTTTCCTACACCCTACCCCAGAAGCTGAAGAAATAAAACAAGTAGCTACTACTCAATTCCTACTAGGGTTAGCAATTTATAGACCACAACCCAGCATATTCCCATTACTACCCAGCTAAACCCCCCTCTAGCTCCACCACCCCCCATGGCAGTCTCTGTTGCTGAATAAATATGCCCCTCTGGCATTGCCACAGATTCTGAACGATATTCCACAAGACTATATGAAGCACTTGACCCGATTCACTGGGGAAGACATTAGCATAGCACCAAAACATCGGGAAGATTTTTGTGCCTTTGCAGAAAATTTCAATGTAGAGCAGTTGGATGTGGTCCTGAGGTTATTCGTCCAATATTTGGATGGAGAAGCCAGAAAGTGGTTCAAAACCCTTGGGGATAATACCATTGCTAACTGGGAAGATATGGAAAATTATTTCACTCAGAAGTGGGGAGAAAAAAGGGACCATGGTTATTGTCTTATAGAATTCAATACTTCCAAGAAAGGACACAACGAAGATGTGGCTGAATTTATAAAGAAATTTAATAAGCTATACACCAATTTTCCAGCTGATATGAAGCCACCCCAAGCAGTCGCTAAAGTAGTGTTCGTGAGGGCTTTTGAGTCCGAATTCGGCTTCACCTTGAGGGAAGAAAATAGGCCATGCTCGAGCAAGCTCAGACTGATGGCTTAGAGGTAGAAGCTAACTTTGCCTCTATAGAGAAGTCAAAAGGAAGATTGGACCATGATTTCAAATGAAAGGGAATGGAAGAAGCCTTTTTTTCAATTCAAGAAAAGGAAGCATCCGATTACAATATTTAGGAGATGAATAAGATGATTAAGAGCCTCTCTAGCAAGTTGGTGAAGCGGGAGCTCGAAGCTAAGAATGCCTCTTCTCGGCCAACCCAGGCACCTTTTAACAGAGGTTATAACCAGCAGAATAGGAAGCCACCTTTGCAGATCCTACAAAGGGACAGGAAAGAGCAACAAGATCACATCCAACCTCCTTTATATCTGGAAGGAAAAATGGAGGGTCCTGTTGAAGATGTTCCACATGGGCATGAGGATTAGTCCTTTTCCTATTCAAAAGGAGAAGAGGCAGGCCTTTCCCTATAAGAAGAGGAATAAGAAGAAGGGAGAAAGGAAAATCCCACTGAAGAACATGACATAGATGAATACTGTAGGAAGTTTGTTGATTTTATGCAAGCTCAATTTCATAATAAGTATGACCTTTGGTCCTCCAGAAAGTGGACTTGTACTCAAGATCAAGAGGAAGAATCGCCTTCTAAGGAAGTTGTCCTCCCAAATATTGATAACAAGGGTAAGAAACCTGCCGAAGAATATTCTGCATAGAAGGAGCTACCTGCATCTTCATCCAAAGTCACACTTGATCCTATTACTCATGGTAAAGGTACATCAAATATTGAAAAGCCTCCTATATTCATTAAAGAACTAAAAGATACCTCTATAGATAAATGAAGTACTCTGTTCAATCTCCAAAAAGAGCTAGAGAAAGTCAAGATTCGAGTCCCTCTGGTCGAACTTCTTAAACAACCTTCCTATAAGGCTCAAGTCTCTTAATTCATGCTCCCTCATGGAGTAACTTCATCCCCAAACTCCCTTAACCTCTAAGAAGAAATACCCATGGTAGTTTTTGGCCCCCATCTAGAAGAACTGGACTCAGCTACTCCACCTTTTTATGTTTCTCTCGTCATAAATAATTTTTTGTTACACAACTGTATGTTGGACTCGGGAGCCTCTCACAATCTATTACCACTCTCAATCATGGAACAGTTAGGTCTCCAGATCACCCGTCCCTATAAAGATCTCTATTCGTTTGACTCCAAAAGGGTTAAGTGTCTAGGGATGATCAAAGACCTAGTGGTGAATTTGGCCCAGATCCCATCCAAGAGTGTTGTCATGGATATAGTGGTTGCAGATATCCCAGCGCATTTTGGAATGCTCCTATCTAGATCTTGGGGTACTAAGATCGGGGGGTTGATTAAACTATATCTGACTTTTGCAACCATTCCAGTGTTTGGAGGACAAGAAAGAAGGTTGTATAGGGAGTCAAGATTTGTCAAAATGGTAACTAAATTCGATGGCTCTGTAAACTCACTAGTCTATAGTAAGGAAGGAGAGTTCTCATGTCTAATTCTTGAAGAAGATCCAGAGCTTTTGCAAGAACCATCTTATAGTCTATCAAAAACTCAACACTCCTGAGATGAAAATGGAAAGGGAATGTGGGTTTTACACTTTGACGAGACTAACTCCAGGGAAGGAAATGGAGCAGGGGTCCTCTCGATTTCTCCTAAATGACAGTTAGTACCTTTCGCTTTCAAATTAGAATATGAGGTCACTAATAATGTAGTGGAGTATGAAGCTCTACTCCTGGGTCTCCAAACCGCTAAGGATATGAACATTCAGAGCCTTAAAGTTTTTGGGGACTCAGAGCTGGTGGTGAGACAGATAAAGAACCAGTGTCAAGCTAAACACCCTCGATTGAGAGCATACAGAAATGAAGTATGGGATCTGGTGGAGAACTTTTTCTTAGCTTTCAACATACAATTCATGACAAGGGATCATAATAGAATGGTGGATTCACTGGTTGTGGCAGCAAGAAATTTCCACCCACCTCAGAATCCACTTCTAAGATATGAAGTAGAGGTGCGTTATTGTCCTTCTATTCCTAATAACATAAAACATTGGCAAGTTTTTGAGGATGAGGAGTAGATGAAACGTTTCATGATGACTGTGGGGGAATTCACTAACTTGGTTATTGATACCGAGGAGGAGGATGAATCTGAAGAAAGACCCCAAAATAAGTGGCAGGAGATGGTGGCTAGTCATAAGGTGCTGCATTTGAAAGGAAACGTGATCCCTAGAGGGTTGGTACCCTTGGAAAGATTGTTTGATAAGAATGATGTCCCAATCAACCCAAATAAACTAACACCAGAAACACAGGTGGAAGATATAAATGTTGGGACAGAGGAAGATCCTAAGATAATCAAGCTATCTAAAGGAGTACCAAAAGGACACCGAGAGAGATATGTTCAGCTATTTCACTCTTATAAGGATGTTTTTTCTTGGTCCTACCAAGATCTTAAAACTTTGACATAAGCATCATTCAGCATAAGATACCACTGAGAGCTGAAGCCAAACCTCACAAGTAGCAACTAAGGCAAATTAATCCTCTACTGCTCCCTGCTATAGAAAAGGAATTTAAGAAGTTGCTAAAGGCTAAGATTATTGTACCTCTAAGGTATTCTGAATGGGTGGTCAATTTGGTACCAGTTCGAAAGAAGAATGGAGAAATCAGGTTGTGTGTGGACTTTCATAACTTGAACAGGGCCTCCCTTAAAGATAACTATCCCCTCCCAAAAATGGATCATATACTGCAAAAAGTAGTGGGGTCCTCCCAAATTTCCATGATGGATGGTTTCTCAGGGTATAATCAGGTGGCAGTCTTACCAGAAGATCAGAAGAAAATAATGTTCACCATGCCATGGGGCACCTTCATGTATGCCCGTATGCCTTTCGGTCTGATAAATACCAGGGCTACCTTCCAGAGGGCTATGGACATTGCTTTTGTGGGAGAGCAGGACAAGTTCGTAGTGGTATACTTAGATGATATCATATTTTTCTCAAAAGATGATGTTGAACATGTGGAACATTTACAACGAACTTTTGAAAAATGTCGCAGGTATGGTTTATCCTTAAATCCCCAGAAATCTACATTTTCTCTAGAAGAAGGGAAACTATTGGGCCATATCGTGACCAAATCAGGAGTGAAAATTGACCCAAAGAGAGTGGAAGTGATAAATGGTATATATTTACCGCACAATAAAAAATAAGTCCAAGTTTTTCTTGGGCGCATAAACTTTTTAAGAAGGTTCATCCCAAATTATGCAGAGATAGTTCGACATATCACTGATATGCTTAGAAAGAACAATGAGGTGAAGTGGTTGAATGAATCAAGAGAAGCCTTCAATAGGATTAAAGGTGCTTTTGCAGAAGCCACGGTATTAGTAGGACCAGATTATAGTAAACCATTCATGATATTCTCATTTTCTTCACCACATACTATCGCAACAATACTTTTACAGAAGAATGAGGAAGGATACGAACAACCCATTGCCTTTTTCAACCAAGTACTCCGAGATGTTGAACTGAAGTACAATATCCTAGAAAATCAGGCATATGCTTTGGTGAAATCTTTGAAAGCCTTCAGGATGTACGTCCTGCAATCAACTATCACTGCTTTTGTGCCCACAGCTGTAGTTAAAGATATCCTGATTCAGGGATATAGTGAGGGAAAAAGGGGCAAGTGGATTGCTAAGATCCAAGAATATGAATTGGAAATTCGTCCTACAAAGCTCATAAAAGGACAGGGTCTAGCCAAAATTTTGTCCGACTCCAACTGTCAAGCCCTAGGAATAAACCTATCTATGGGAGTTGGGGAGTTATCTGGAGATACAGAAAATTAGCCCTAGATAGAAACCTCTGTACAAAAAACTCACATGAAATATCTCATCAGTCCTTGGTATAAATATATCGTGGAATACCTTTTGACTCTGAGGTGCCCACTTAATTTTGATAGGGCTAAATATCGAATCTTGAGGATGAAGTCACAGAAATATATCATTGTAAATGGTTGAGTATATTGGAAAGATCCTTTGGGAATCCTGCTCCTCTGCCTAACAGAAAAATAAGTGGAGGGAGTTATGGCCGAGTTCCATGAAGGCATCTGTTGGGGGCATTACAGCTAAATATCAACAACCCATAAAATATTGAAGGTAGGTTTTTATTGGCCCAAATTGTTTGAAGATGTGCATGCTCGAGTTAGGGATTGTGAAAATTGTGAGAGGTTTGTCGAAAAGCAGAAGTTTGCTCCTCTCTCTATGATCCCCGTGCACATAGAAGAGCCTTTTCAGCAATGGGGGATAGATTTCATAGGCAAAATCCATCCTCAGTCTAGTGGTCAACATAAGTGGATACTAACCGCCACTGACTACTTCACCAAGTGGGTGGAGGCCACACTGGAAAGGAATGCAACGGACATAGTGGTGATCAAGTTCTTAGAGGAGAATATCATATCCAGGTTTGGTTGCCCGATGAAGATTTTGACAGATAATGCTCAAGCTTTTAAGTCTACAAAATTCACTAATTTCTGTTAGCAATACCATATCACCTTGAGTCACTCCACAACCTATTACCCTCAAGGGAATGGACTAGCCGAGTCTTCAAACAAACCCCTGGTAAGGGCATTAAAGAGGACCATTAATGAAAGTCAAGAGAACTGGGATTCTCAGTGAATATTCACATTATGGGAAAACTGAATTACAAATAAGCGATCAACAGGTAAATCTCCATATGAACTGATTTATGGTAGAGCGACCATTTTCCCAATACAACTGGCCTTGCCTGTATCTAGGTTCCTTCAGGACAGTCAAGAGGAGCCCAATGATCTAACTAGGACAATAAATCAATTGGTCGAGTTAGATGAGACTCGCAGCCAACTAAATGATCGTCTAGTAGAGTATCAAGAGAAAATGAAAATATTGTTTGACCAACATGCCAAAGACAAAGAATTTCTCACAAGAAACTTGGTACTGAGGTGGGATATCAGAAGAGCCAACAAAGGAAAACATGGAAATTTCGACCCTTTGTGGTTTGGACCATTCAAAATTGCTGAGGTTAAAGGTAACAACACCTTCATATTGGAAAATTTGGAAGGTGAGGTGATTGAGATGCCTGTAAACGGGTAGTTTCTGAAGCCCTATTTCCAATCTTGATCTATGTTGGGTGTGGAGCCTGATTTTCTTCCTGATTTAGAGATGCTTATTTTAGCTGGATGTATGCCCCAAGAAAATTGTACACCCTTGCACGCAGGGGGGACTTTTCCCCCCTACGGGGTCTGGGGGGGCCGACCCCCCCAGCTGGGGGGTTTGGGGGCCAGCGGTCCCCCAGTGGGGGTTTCGAGGGCAGCGCCCCCGAAGCCAAAAATAGATGTAAAATTGCCTTGTAAAAGTACAGTAATTTCTAGTCAATCTGGGTTTTTCATTAGGCGGATGATCTGACGGTAGAATTTATGTTTAGTTTAGGGTTTTTTGCCCTAGAAGGAAACCCCTTGCTTTTATGAGGGTATTGTATTGCGGTTGTGTATTGTGTGTGTATTCTCTGAGCGGGAAACAGATAGGGAGACTGTGAGAGAGAACAGAGGATACTACAGCGGATCTGCTGTAGGTTTTTGTCTCTTCATTTTGCTGGATAATAGAAAGGAAGGACTGGCTGTTCGGGGTGGACGTAGCCCAAACTAGGTGAACGACGTATATCTGTGTCTCTTTGGTTTTATGCGTTTTGTGTGCTTGTATTTTCCACTTATTTTGTAGAAATTTGAATAATAGCTGAATTATTCACCGAGATTATCCTGATTACACACTATTTGAGCTTCATGCATAATACATAATCTCTTCTGCAATTGAACATCAATTTGCGGAAATAGAAGCAGTCGCATGCGCACATTAAAACATAATCAAGCACACATATAACACAGTATGTAATGGGGAAAGCATACAACTGAAAACCCCCAACTATCTGTATATTATAATGATAGAGAACATGTAACAATACATAGCACAAAGCTCCTCACAGCTCTTAGCACTATCTCACATGCTACACACAAACTAGCTCAGATATGAACAAGTCACAAGTTCAAATCTCTTCCACCTGTCTGTCTGCCTCTACTGTGCAATCCAAGATGAGAATGAATTAGATCCAAGTTCAAATCCCACTGGCTTATACTGCGCAATCCTCATTGGCAATCTCAATCAATGTGTGTGCAAATCTCATGCACAAGTATAGTCACACTCACCCTTTCACCCACCTCTAACACTGGTCTCCACTGAACTGTCCATGCATTGCAGTTAACTGATGTATTATTTAGTTGATTTATGAGTTAATAATTAGTGAATTAATTAATAATTAATTCACACCACTCATCACTAGTGTATTTATCAGTTAGACTAAATACAACTAGTTCAACTAAGTTAAACCGAACACAACTTCACCAACTGTCTCACCAACTCCACCAAACTCTGCCACATGAGTACTAACTGAAGTCAACCATGAAATAGCTCAACTAAACCCTAGGAAAAGCGTATTTCCTTCTGTCAGCTGCATGTGCCACATCCAAGCATCAAACTGAAGTGCTCCAAGAGGATAAGATAATGTTTATAGTCCAATAATTATTAAGAGCTAATAATATTCGACTGATCTATTTTTAGCCTGGCAGTCTAAAAATAGATTCCGCCCAATGTCTAAAAATAGAGGTCCATATATTTTTACCAACTTGACCAACCATCCATAAATAGCATCCTGCAACTCATAGAATATGATCGACATGTCTAAAAATAGACATAGTCTAAAAATAGACTTTGCGACAAAAATCACTTGTGTGGCCCCCCACCTAGTTTAGGTGATCACTTTCCAACTAGGATCAGGAAAGATGTTTCAGGATGCCTCCTTCACTGTTTCTTGTTGCAATCTTCAACACTCCCTCTCAACAAGAAAGGACTATCTTTGCATGCGACATGCAACTCCATGCATTCGCCCTGCACCCTTCACAAGCGCCATGCAACTCCATGCATCTGCTCTACAACTCCTCTGAAACTGAATAGGCTCCAAAAAACTAAATTAGTCTGATGCATCTATCATAAAAGTCTTTGACTTCTGCTGGTACCAACTGCACATGTCATCAAGAACCACTGCGCAGTTGAACTCTTGCACCCATGCACTCTGCACTTGCTGTCAACTCTGAATCGCGCTCCAGTATCCGACACTGTCATTTTGATCTGCCTGCATCAATCCAACTGATCATGCTAATACTGCTCTGTGAGCACCTTGTAGCCAGGTTCAATTCATGAGATCCACACCATCTCATGAATCCTACCCAAAAATATCCTCTTGGGATTACTCATGCATGTCGCCCCACCTCTCACCTGGTGGTATAGCTGCATGCACTCCCTCTGCCCATTTGGCACGAAATTTCTTTGCATGAGTGGTTTCTTCCACTCCATGATCCTCATCTTATGGCTGTTCCACATCCCGAGGTTCACTATTACCTACATGTAAGACTTGCTCCCTCTCAAGCATCAATTGCTAATGATTTTGGTTATCGCTTATATGATTATGAAAATCACAAAATCATTAGGAGCAGAGATGTAATATTCAATGAAAAGGTCTTGTATAAGAATCAGTTGCAGGAAAAGAAACAAGAAAAAGAAAGCAAGGAATATGCGGTTCTCGATGAGATAACTGAAAAAGTAAAGGTGCCTGAAAATAATAATAATCAACAACCACAACAGCAACAGGCACCTCAAACACCTGAAAGTGGTGTTAGAAGATTTACCAAGATAAGTAGACCCCCTGAACGATACTCTCCTTCATTATATTATTTATTGCTGACTGATTCTGGTGAACCTGAATGTTATGAAGAAGCAATGCAGGTTGACAGTAGGAAGAAGTGGGAGCTAGCCATGGAAGAAGAGATGGACTCCTTAATGCATAACCATACTTGGGACTTAGTTAGGTTCCTGCAGGTAAAACTACATTGCAGAATAAGTGAGTTTATAGGTTGAAGGAAGAATATGGAGGAAAACAAAGGTACAAAGCTAGACTTGTGGTGAAGGGGTTTGCACAGAAGAAAGGTATTGATTTTGATGAAATATTTTCTCCTTTTTTTAAGATGACTTCAATCAGAACTATCTTAAGTCTTGTAGCAGTGGAAGGTTTACAACTTGAGGAGTTAGATGTAAAGACAACATTTCTCCATGGAGATTTGGAGGAAGAGATATACATGTAGCAACCAGAAGGATATGAGGTCAAAGGGAAAGAAAAATTGGTGTGCAGGTTAAAGAAGAGCTTTTATGGCTTAAAACAGGCTCCAAGGCAGTGGTATCTAAAATTTGACAAGTTTATGTTTGAACAAGGTTATACTAGATGTCACTCTGATCATTGTGTTTATCTAAAAAGGCAAAATGATGGAAGATATATTATATTGTTATTGTATGTAGATGACATGCTTGTTGCAAGATCTAACATGCAGGAAATAAATGTGCTCAAAAGAAAATTGGCAAATTCATTTGCAATGAAGGATTTGGGAGCTGCAAAACAAATCCTTGGTATGAGGATAACTAGAGACAGGAAAAATCGTAAATTAACACTGTCTCAGAATGAGTACATAGAAAAGGTGTTGAAAATATTTAATATGCACAATGAAAAACCAGTTAGTACACCTTTTGCTAGCCATTTCAAACTTAGTAAGGAGATGTGCCCAAAGACCCAAGAAGACATGGATTATATGTCTAAAGTTCCATATGCATCAGCAGTTGGAAGCTTAATGTATGCAATGGTCCGCACAAGGCCTGATATTGCACATGCAGTGGGAGTTGTAAGTAGGTACATGAACAATACAGGAAAAGAACATTGGATGGCAGTAAAATGGATTCTCAGATATTTGAGAGGTACCACAAATCAAGCATTATGCTTTGGTGGTTCAAACATTACTCTACAGGGATATGTTGATGCAGATATGGCAGGTGACAGAGATAATAGGAGGAGCACTACAGGATATGTATTTACTGTAGGTGGAACAACTGTCAGCTGGGTTTCAAAAATCCAAAGTGTTGTTGCACTTTCAACAACAGAAGCAGAGTATGTTGCTGCTACAGAGGCTAGTAAAGAAATGATTTGGTTACAAAGGCTTATGGGTGAATTGGGTAAGAAGCATGATATGGGCACGTTATACAGTGATAGCCAAAGTGCCATTCATCTTGGAAAGAACTCATCATTTCATTCCAGGACTAAACACATACATCTCAAGTACCATTTCATATGGTCAGTATTGGAAGATGGAGAGTTGAAGTTGGAAAAGATACACACTAGCCAGAATCCTGCAGATATGCTAACAAAGGTTGTAACCAGGGAGAAACTGAGAATGTGCTTAGTTTCAATTGGTCTTCAAGGATGATGATGAATATGAGAAAAAACCAGGTCCAAAGAGGAGTCATTGTCCAAAAAATGAAGTAGCAGTGGAGTTGCTACAAATCAGTCTCCAAGTGGGAGATTTTTGGGTGTGGAGCTTGATTTTCTTCCTGATTTAGAGATCCTTGTTTTAGCTGGATGTATACCCCAAGAAAATTGTACACCCTTGCACACGGGGTGGGTGTAGGGGGGACTTGTACCCCCGCGGGGTCCAGGGGGGCCGACCCCCCTGGCTGGGGGGTCTGGGGGCCAGTGGTCCCCCAGCGGGGGTTTCGGGGGCAGCGCCCCCGAAGCCAAAAATATATGTAAAATTGCCTTGTAAAAGTATAGTAATTTCTATTCAATCTGGGCCGTTCATTAGGCAAATGATTTGACGGTAGAAGTTATGTTTAGTTTAGGGTTTTTTGTCCTAGAAGGCAACCCCTCGCTTTTATGAGGGTATTGTATTACGACTGTGTATTGTGTGTGTATTTTCTGAGCGAGAAACAGATAGGGAGACTGTGAGAGAGAATAGAGGATATTAAAGCAGATCTGCTGTAGGTTTTTGTCTCTTCATTTTGCTGGATAATAGAAAGGAAGGACTGGCTGTTCGGGGTGGACGTAGCCCAAACTGGGTGAACCACATATATCTGTGTCTCTCTGGTTTTATGCGTTTTGTGTGCTTGTATTTTCTGCTTATTTTATGTGTTGCACTACTCTGTAATATTTAATTTTCTAACAATCTAGGTCCTAGGGACCTTTGTATTATAGTGTACATACAAGTGATCGTCATTTCTGTTTTCTCTAAGTTGATGTTGGTTTCATCATGATAATGCTTTTACAAATTTTTAAGGTATCTCAATATTTATAGAATAGATGGCAAGTGGTCTGTGAAGTTCTCGACATGTCCTAGGATGAACGTGCCGCCCCCAAGTGGAGCCAATGTTGTCATAGTACCCCTCATTACAAAAGGTTTGGTAAGAAAATACTTTGAAAGGAAGCATAGGAACACTATGGTAAGATATATACAAGCAAAGTCACATAAAGGAAATGCACACGGTCCCTTTTCATAAAAGACGACACGTGAAAGACATTGGAAAAGGGGTTTGAACTAAGCACAAGGATCAGCGGGCCATAGAACAGGTTAAGTGCCATAGGCACAGTCACGTGGAAGCATTCCAGGGGTACTAAGGGAAGCATGGAGAGATGGGAGCCTTGACCCCTGGAATGACATAATGTCACAGCCCAGTGGGGCTGTAGTTATTTCATTCTACGGGTCGACAATGTAGTGCGAAGGGATTTCCCAAGCCCTCGCTGAAATTATATGGTGGGACCCTCAGAACGAACAAGTGGCGCATTCGGAGGCAAAGGTACAGTATATTAGGGAACCTGCTACACAACCAGTACTAATTTTAAGCCCAGCTCGTGGCACACACCCACCCGGTCCTGAATAACCAATAGCCCGGTGCCACGTGCCTCAGTGTCGACATCCTTATGACGTCAACCCTCCTAGTTGTCAACCGAGCCTCGTTTTACGTAAAATCAGCCTGTTTAACCCCACCAGAGACTCATTTGGGTAAATCACTCATTTTTACGTTTTCACCCCAGAGTTAAAGTCTGGATTTCAGAAGCAGGTTGCTTTCAGCTCCCTCCCCATGTCATTTTCCTTCTTGGTTCTCTCCCGCACAGGTCACAGGTAAATAGCCATTTCCGTTACTTACGTTTTTCCTTCCTTTTTCACTTGCAAAATGGTCGTTGCGAGAGTCAAGTCTAAGAAATATGAACCTGAAACTCCCCAAGCATGTGAAGTTAGGGCCATCCCCGGACCCAACCCCCTTACTGATACACAGGCTCACATTCGTGACCTGCAATACCCTTTTAGTGTTTCCCACATCCGGCCTAACTTACTAGAAATTCATGTGAAAAGCCAAGATCAATTCCGAGTTGTTTGGTCTGGTCTGTACTACCAAGTAGCTCTGACCACTTTCCTAGTTACAAAATTCATTTGTTGGCTCAGAGACGCCTATGACGAGTGCAAAGAGGTATTCCTCTCGGCTCGGGGAAAGAAGGTCTTCCGAATTTCCCCTGAGCTCATCAAGAACACTCTTCATTACCCACACAACCTAGAATATGTCACATTAACCGAGTTATCCCTATCACCCTAGTTCTCTAAATTACCTTGGAAGCAACAAAGTGAGTTCCTCTCCTCCATCTTAGATTCCCACTTCACTTCCCTTCTGTCTTCAGATATGGTACCCTTGACCTCATTTGTTGACGGCCTCCAGCCGGTTCTCGCTCTCATCTCTGGGTTATTAGGTCTTAGGGAAGTCGAAAGGGTGTCTAAAGAGAGTATAGCCCTCCTTTGGCTCATGTCTCAACCCGGTGTTGTTTTATATATTCCAACCTTTCTAGCTTCGACTATCCAGACCCAATTCCAAGAAATGTCCTCTTCAGGGGCTTTTCATTTCTACACACTGATTGTTTACCTGTTTCTGTTCGAGTATTCTGACAAGCTTGAAGCTTTGGGCCTTGAAAATCTCTCTAGAATGAACGGCTAGCCCAGAACCATTTTTGAGTGGAACATCTTGGTACAGAAGTAGCCAAATGGGAGGGGTTACTCGAGGTTCTTGAACGAGTTCATGTCCATCGCCTATACCATAATTCATGACAGTCCCCCACCCAGGATTTTCCTGAACAAAAATACTGGTTGCAGTTTGGCGAGGAAGAAAGCACAGGGGATTGGTATTTGTTTGATGATTATACCGAGATCAGAGTTTATGGTGTGGATGTGCCTCCTTACCGTCTGCCGTTGTTTCCTACCATCCAGGTTTTCTCCCTCGAGTACATTTGTCAGACCATGAAGGCCAACCGGTTCCATTTTTTCCCCTCCAAGAAGGTTTATATACTCAAACTTCCTACTACCATCGGCCCGCCCTTTTACTGTTAACTCAAGACACGCCCTCTCCATAGTGGAAACGCTGCTTCAGGGAATGGATTTAGTGCTGGGGAAAGTTTGGCCCTACGACACGAAAGGAATTATATCAAGTAGGAAAAGGAATATTAGGTCCACTGTACATGTGCATGAGACTAGGCCCTTCATTGAATTGAGAGCTAACCTTGACACATGGCCTTTGGCTTCGCAAATGGAGGTCGAGTCTTCGACAGTGGAGGGAAGGGGTGACACCACTTCAGCAGGCATAGGCAGAAAATGGCATACTGACGAAGCTGATTTTTCAGAAGAACCAGAGGGATTGTATATAGAGGAGGGATCTCATCCCTCCAAGAAGAAAAAAAGTGATGAGGTGGAGATCCTTTGGGATGAACTACCCCTGGAAGAGTTGCTCAGGTACGGGGAGCCTGATAGAGGCAAGGTGGGTTTTAGAGTAAACTATGACTGAGTGTCATCTTCAAAACCTTCTGGGTTATCGCAGGCCACTTTGGTAAGTAGAGATGAAGTGCGAGAAGAAATCAAAAGCAGAAGCAAGACTGCAAGGGAGAAGCTTCAAGCAGAATTAGCGAGCTTCTTAGACAAGTACCATACCTGGCTCACTACAGAACTGGACATGGAAAAAGAAAAGTTGATATTTGCTATCACAGAGGTAGTGTTGGAACCCACTGCTAATGAAGTCAGCTACAAGGTGCTAGAGGTAGCTGTGAATTTGTCACAAGCTCCCTTAACTGATAAACTGGGTTTACATAAATGCATTGGAGATATGTTGAGAGACGAGGTCATGAAGCTGGTGCTTTCTTTGAGAAAACTCAATGAAAAATATAAGGAGGTGGTGGATAATTTGAAAAAGGAGAGGACAAATGCCAGGGGGGTCAGCAACAACCTTCATTATCTCAGGAAAATAATGAGTGAAAAGGGAAGCGACAAGGACGGAATCTGGATGAAAATCATCTGGGATTTAGAGGTCAAAAATTCAGAATTGAAGGAGAGACTTAAAATTCCTCGAGGGGACTATGTTCAGCCCGAGGAATTAGATCAAGCAGAAAAGTAAAAGATGGCCCTTACTGATACCCTCAGTCGAGAAAGAGATGAAAATGCCAAAACGGTCGAAGAGCTGGCTGCCCTCAGATAGAGATTCACTGACTTGCAAGAGAAGTGGGATACTAATGTCTGTGAAACTCCAACTATGGACTCAGCGGATGCTACCTCAACACAGTTAACCATGGCCCTCTCGGACCTCCAGGTTTTAGAGAAACAAGCTCACACTGCTCAGTAGAGGATTCAAGAATTGATGGCTAGGGTGGAACAAAATAATAAAATCATAGCGGCCTTGCAAATAGAGGTGGAAGAGGAAAAGAAGGAGAAGCAGCTGCAAGAGAAGGTTATTAGGGATCTGAATAACCGTATGAAAGGCAACACAGCTCTCCTTGAAGCCAGATGTCTCATTTGGTCTGACATCAGAGCAGAGGTAAGGAAACGTTGGGATTTCCTCCTGCTGATGAACGAAAAGAAAGTTGTTGTCCAATCATGTAAAGAGAAATTGCAGGAAGGGCAAGCTTAAGCCAAGAGCAAGGTAGCCATGGCCAAGAGATACATTTTGTACCTAAACAGTTTACGCTCTAAGGCGTTAGCCATGCAAGGAATTGAAGACCGTTTCAGGGGAATAATGGAAATCAGGTGGATAATCGAGAAAGAGACAGCACGCGTGAACGCTTTGAGTTGTCTAGATCGTGTCGCTAAGAGAATAGGGAGGTTTGAAGAGGAGTGGAATGAGCTGGTAAGAGCAGGTCTCCCCTCAGGCTGTGATTATGAAACTGCCACTTTCCCAAGTTTAACTAATTATGATGAGAAGCTGGCAGTGGTTATGAATCAGACAAATATTCCTTATGAGAAAACCACTCACCTGAAAGCTGAAACAATAGTTGCTGCCCTTGGGAAAGAAATCTCCCTTCTCTACCAGATCAAACAGTGCTTGATGGTGCATGTGGACTATTCAGAATTAACAAATATGCAAGCCTTTGTGGAGACCTTCACCACAATGCCTTTTCCAGGAGCATCCATTTGGCAAAAATGCAGTAATTTCGCAAATTCTCCAGCTGTCACACCGTCCATTCAGTCTCCACCACCTCAGAAACACAAATCTGGTTCATCTACGTCATTGGTGATTCTAACCTAGTTAGCCACTTCTACACCTCGCTCCACCAAAAAATGATAATCATGTTCCGGCCCTCGTGGCCTTTTTACTTTTATTTTCTTACCTTTGTAATATCGGTGAAATCATCATTTCACCCTATGCACTTCTTATTTTCCATTCATGTTGTTTTATTTTCGGTTGGCGCTTATACTAAAGCCACCACAGAGATGATGAGAGGCATTCTTCCTCATCATCGGTTTTTTATTTTGATAGAGACAGCTAACAGAGAATATTTTTTCGCTTCTTATGATGAGAGGCGTTCTTCCTCATCAATGGTATTGGAGGGAAACTTAATTACTGATTCTTCCGTGGCTCTTACCAAGGCCACTGATTCTACCCATTTGGTTACATAATCTATGGCAACTAATATGTGGAATTTCTAGTTTGATGGTGGGTTGAATGGCCCAACGAAATCCAGCGCCCATCATTCGAATGGTTCGACCACCAATTGTGGTTATAGCGGCATTTCATCAGCTTGGCCTTGGCGGCCCATTCTTTGGCAGCTATCGCAGGCCTGGACATATTTATTTGTGTCTTTGAAAATCATAGGCCAATAATAGCCTAATTGCAATAATTTATGCCCCATTCTGCATTCTGTGAAATGGCCGCCACAAGGTTCATCATGACAGGCTCGTAAGATGTCATATATTTCATCCTCTCTGATGCATCTGCATATGTGCATATCGTCCCCTGTGTGGAAGAGGTAACCACCAATCTAGGAGAACCTTGCGCTCCATTGTACAATCAGTTTCCATTCTTTTGATGTTAAATGTCTGGGTAGCTTCCCGACTGCCAAGGAATTTGCTACGTCTGCATAAAATGATGTTTTTACTGCTACAACAAACAAATTTTCATCGGGGAACTGGTCATCGACTGCTAGCATGTCATCTATCTTGGGAACCCTGGACAGGAAGTCTGCGACCACGTTTTCCTTTCCTGGACGATCTTTAATTGTTATATCGAATTCCTGCAACAATAACAACCAACGAGTTATTGTCCTATTTGTGATTGGTTTATTGGATAAATATCTAATGGCAGGGTGGTCAGTAAATAGGAGTACTTGATAACAGTTATATAGTGCCTAAATTTATTAATAGCATAAATGACAGCTAGGAACTCTTTCTCGGTCATAGTATAATTTAGTTCAGCAGGAATGAGATTTTTTCTGATATAATAAATGGCATAAGGTTTTCTGTCTTCTTCTTGGCCAAGGACTGCTCCTATTGTTGTGTCGGAGACACCTGAAGAGATGTGAAAAGGAAGTTTCCAGTTAGGTACTCATAGGATTGGTGCTATTGAGACTAGTTTCTTCAAATCTGCAAAAGCGGTGCTACATTTATCAGTCCAATGGAATTCAACATTTCCAGTTAATGCATACAAAGGTGCGGCTATTTGTGAGAATTTATTTATAAATCTATAGTAATAACCTGCATATCCCAAAATACTGCGTACTTATGTTTGTGTACGAGGTGTAGCCAATAAAAGGATTACTTATATCTTAGCCAGATCTACTTGTATCCCTGCTACAGAAATGTAGTGACCTAGGATCACTCCCTTTGTCATCATCATGTAACATTTTTCATCGCTTAGACATATCCTAGTAGAAATACATCGTTCCAACACCTTTTCTAGTGTTTCTAAGGCTTGATCGAAGTCCTTCCCATACAGTGTGAAATCATACATATAGATTTCAATCCCTTCGTTTATTAAGTCAGAAAAAATGCTAATTATGGCTCTCTGAAATGTTGCTGGGGCATTACATAATCCAAACGGGAAAACTCTGTAAGAGAAAGTACCCCATGGGTAGGTAAAGGTTGTCTTATCTTGGCCTTTGGGAGCTATTTGGATTTGATTGTAACCACTGAACCCGTCAAGAAAGGAGAAGAACCGTTTCCCAGCCAATGTATCAAGGACTTGGTCAATGAAGGGGAGGGGGAAATGGTCTTTCTGTGTTCCTTTATTCAATTCTCTATAATCTATGGAAATTCTCCATTTCCCATTCTTTTTAGGGACAACTACCAGAGGGGAGACCCATTTTCAGTCTGAAATAGGATAAATGAAATTTACATCTAATAGCTTTTGTATCTCCTCTTTTACAATATCTTTTAAGTGTGGGTTTAGCCTTCGTTGAGGTTGTCTAACGGGGCGTGCTTCCTTATCAGTATAGATGTGGTGTGTGCATAGTTGTGGGTCTAAACCTTTCATGTCTTGGTAGTCCCAAGAAAATGCCCCTTAATGCTTCCGAGGGACTTTTATGAGCTTTTGTTTTTGGTCATCATCCAAATTGCCATTAATATTCAGAACCTTTCCTGGCTCGATTTCAATAGGTATGCTATTACGAACAGTGGTTGTGGAAATATGTTGATTCTCAAATTCTGTCACATGATCTTCTTGATCTTCATTTTCGAGGATTGTTTTCAACATCTGGAATTTTAAATTTCCAAGTGTGGGTGACTGATTCATAAAATTATTGATTACATCATCTTCAGTTTGATCCTTGAATTCGAGAGCTTCTACTAGCGTCAGAGGTGGACGGATGTTTTTCTCCCAATATGTACATGGATGTTTGTGAATTTTTACCGTGGGTAGGATTGGTTTGGAAGGTGGATAGACAATGATATTTTTTATGGAATCCCCACTAGTGATAGTCATGCTACCTGCTCGGCAGCCTATGTAAGCATCTGCTGTGGCCAGCCAAGGCTGCCCAAGAATCAATGGGTGCCCTTCCATCCTATTTTTTGGATTAATAACTAAAAAATTAGCTGGGTATTCCCATGATTCCACAGAGACCAATATGTCTTACACTATTCCTTCTAGTTTAATAATAGATCTGTCATCTAGTTCCAATAGTGTAGCCATAGGTACTAAACTTTATATGCCAAGTTTTTCACAAGCCCCAGAAGTTAGGATGTTAATGGCTGCCCCTAGGTCGACCATTGTGTTTGGAAATGAGTGGCCAGAGATTTGTATAGTTACAATGGGATTTCCTGGGTCTTCATATTTCACAGGCGATTCCCTACCTAGTAATAAGTCAGATAGTGTTCCTACCACATGAACGATGGGTGCAGCCTTTGCCTTCCTTGTTTTTTTCCACATAATTCTTTAATTGTCTTTGCATAGATGGGGATGTCTTGGATAGCCCAGAGAAGAGGAATTTTAATCCAAAGGTTTCTTAATTCCCCTGGGATGTCAAAATCTGGAGTAGTTATAGGTCTAGGAAGAGTTAATATTTCAGGGAACGGAGGCAGAGTCATCCTAAGTTCTTCAGGTCCCCATTGATCAATTATTTCCTTGCCTATTTCTGTTTCTATTATTCTTTCTTGACTAGATTCTGTTGAGGTTTCCATTTGGGACTGGGGTGGAGTCGTAGCTTCTATAGGTGAGATGGTAAATCCTAACCTTAGCCTTATTTCGTTGCACTATTTCTATTCGATGTTGGAATTTGGATTTTATATGATATGAATTAGTTGAACGGTCGGTTGTTGGGATTAGGATTGGGTTGAGCTGGCAATTGGGGGTGTATGACATGCCGCGGTTTGTGCTGGACTGGGTATGGTGTTGGTAGCGTAGGTTGATTTTGGGTCCCTGCTCCCATTGGTAGGTTGGTCATTCCCATGGGTCGCTGCCAATTCCAGTTAGTGTTTTGAGGAGGGGGGTTTGGCCACTAGGTTTGATATGGAACATTTTTCAAATAAGGGGGAGAATAAGGAAAGTTCAGCCAATTATTTCTTGATGAAGGTTGTATAGGCCAGGTGGCATAGGAAACAACTGGTTTGGCCAAGAAGAAAAAGAATTTTGGGTCTTCCATGCTGTTGCTGGGTTTTGATGGTTAAACTGCGGAGAAGAAAAGAACTGAGGAAGGTCTTGTGGCATACATGGTCGTGCTTGCCATTTCCGACGTTGATTCATTAAATAGACTGGTTTTGTCTCTTCCTCTGCTTCCTTGTAGACTGCTTTCACCCTGGGAAGTGAAGGACATTGGTCCGTAGTATGATCCTTAGTGCAGATGGCACAAGTCTGAACCATGTCTAATGGACATTCCCTCTGGCTATGCTTCTTCCGACATCTTGGGAAAAAGATGACCAAGTTTTGTTCCACTATAGCTTGCTTCTGCTTGGCTTGTAAAACATCAAGCTGCGTTGTCAAAGTGCCAAAAATGTCAATTTTGAAATCTCCAAAAGATTTCCAAATTCTACCCTAGTTACATTGCCATATTTAAGGTTCTTTTTACAGAATCACGCCCACTTGGACGATTTCGCACACTACCCCAGGAGCATATAATGCATAGGGAAATAATCTCATCGTATTATTCCTGGAAAATATCTCCTTTTCCCATTATGTTAAGTGTTTCTACCCATTCTTCTTTCATTCCTCTAATCATTGTGGCTTTTAAGATGTCCTTGGATAACGTGGTATATGGAGACCTTTGTAAATTGTATTGAAATCTTTCTACGTATTCTTCTAATGATTCATTATATTTTGTGGACATATTGAAGATTTCATCTTTTAAATCTCGGGTTCAGAAATAGTCTTGGTATTTGGTAAGGAAAATGTTCTTCATTTGGTCCCAGTTATTTATACTTCCCCCACCTAATCCCATGAACCAACATAGCACAATTCCTTTTAAGGTAGAGGGAAATAATTCTAGTTTCCAAGGATCAGTGGTGTAGTCATATCTCCTACATAAGACATCAAATTCAAATAGGAACGCATCAGGGTATTCCGTGGTTAATCCATGAAATGTGGGAATGTTGTGTAAGGGAATGGCTTTCATAGGGGAATTTGCAACATGTTCAATAATAGGGTATTATAGAATTGATGTCTTCCTTTGATTCTAGTTTTAATTATTCGCCATTTGATCGAAGAGGTGCCAGAAATATTCAGGGATTTCTTGGTCTGGAGGAGTAATCCTAGTGGGCTTGGGAGGTGAATGTGGTGAAGGTTTTACAGCGCTTCCCTGATCTGGGATCCCGAGTACTTTTTTTTCGACCACTTTTTCAGGGGATTTAGGTTCTGATATTTCTATTTGAATTCCTCCACTAGTTTCTTCTTCTCCTTCCTGTAAGTTACAAGAGCCCCCCTCTTTTGAAGGGTCAGTGATTATATGATTGGCAGTCTGAAGGCTTCACTCAGATCCTTCTATTTCACCATGAATCTCAGCGTAGGCTACAGATGGTGAGCCTTCCACATGAGGGAGTGTGATAGGACTTTGAATGGGAATGGTTTTGGGTCCTATAGATGCCTGAGATTCAGCTTTCTTAATGATTTTGTCTATATATGTTGCTCTTCCAAGGATCACTAGTCCTTTGGATTTTGAGGGTGTTTGCAAATGATTTCAGATTATTTCTATCTTTTTGTTCCTAGTCATAAAACAAGAGAACCTACTCTACTGGTTTTTGCATGACTTGTTGGGAAGCGGGCTAGAGGGCAAGCATGTTGCTTGCCGGTACGCAGGTTCTTACCTCTCGTTTTTAATACCCAATTCTTCTCTGCAATGGAGAAAGATGAATAAAGGATATCACTCTTAACACTCTCCCCGACAACAGCGCCAAAATTTTGGTGTCACAGAGGTGGCTTATTATAGACAACTCTAGTGCTTCTCATTTAATTATCAACTCGAGGTAAATCTTCTTATTTCAAGAGTGTTGGCACAATATATGCGAGCGAGCTCGACTGATAGTTAGTCTATGCTGCTTATGAGGAAGCTAACCTTCTGAATTCAATCAACCTAATGAGGAATGGTTTGGTTAATTCTTTTGTCTAGCCTATGATTGAACAACAGGATGATGGTTTGAACAGCCGGTTCAAGAGATTGGATAGTAATCTAAATGAATTGAACAACTATCTAGATGAATTGAACAATAGTCTAATTGAATTAAACAGCAGCCTAAATGAATTAAACAAAAAGCTAGATGAATTGAACAACAATCAAATTGAATGAAACAAAAGTCTAAAGAAATTAAACTAATTGAATTGTACAACAATTAATTATATAATTTTGCAATGGAATTCTCTTTGTAAACTAATTAATCAACATCAATCAATAATTGGACACTTACTGTACTGAAATAATAATGCAATCTGCAAGGACAAGTAACATTGAAAGCAACTATTCTATGATCTGTGAATCAATTTCAATGATACTGGAAGAAACCGGAATCATCTACTGGTGATGACGCATTATTATAACCCAGAAAATACAATTGCAATTAATCTAACTCAAAGAACACAATTGCTAACAGCTCTGGAGAAAGAGAAACTATAACTTTATTGAATGGAAATGTACTTTACAACTGCATCAGACACTTGGACATTGATTCTGTGACTACACACAGTATGGGAATTGGTGAAGAACTTCCAGGGGTTGGGCCCAAACCACCAGAAGCTCTAGCGTAGTAAAAAATTCAAGATATCATTGTTCAAAACTCTATATTACATCCAGTGATATTACAAAAATACAATTAGACAAGTTGGTTCTGATGTGTTGATTACAGAATGAATTTCCTATTCCTTCCCAACTCCCCTTCTCGTTCCTCCCTCGTTCTTCTAAAGGCGATTTCACAAAATGATAAAGTATTTTCCAAATGAAAACCCACTGTGTGTGGCTGTCATTTGAGTTCTTGGGCTCAAATCCATCTGTCTATCTTCTGCTGGCTGCTGGGAGTTACCGGGATCTCATACATTTGCGTTCATCGGTTATCTTCCATTTTCTTGGTCCAGCTACTCTGCCTTTCTGCATACGAAGATAAAATAAGTCAGTTTTCTGTTATAAAAACATTGCTTTTGTCGTTAGACTAGTTGCTCTAGTTTACATAATTTTTTTTCTTTCTTTATTGTTAATATGAAGGAGAATTCTCAAGATTGTGACATAATTTGAAGTAATTTTAGGGTGAAAAAATACCTCAATTTGGGCCCAACAGTTGGAAAGGTAAATTTTTGTAGAATAAGAAAAAAAAGGTCTAATGTGTAAGTGAAATTTTTTTACCCCCCCTAAAAAGTGCTATTTTATTCCTTAAAATAATCCTTGAAGGTTTCATACCCCAATTTTCCAAACTGGGTCCCATTGGCAAAAATGGTCATGTGAGCTAATTCCTCCACCTTTTCCACTCTGAATGCATCAAGATGGAAAAAAATGCAATGATCCAATCTAAATAAATTGGAGATACTTGCAATGAGAGAATCAAAGGAGAGACTAACTAGCATCCAAGGATCTATATCGAAACTAGAGAGGAGTGTCAAGAGGAATTCCTATTGCATGTGAAAAATCAAAAAGCATAGTGGACTATCAAAGAAATACACTAAGTCCATCTCCCCTACGGATATCATTTAATACATGGTGATATGGTCAGAACATGTATTGGAAAACCACCATAGCATGTCCTGATATGTTATATTTTTTAAATATGAATGATTGTATATTATTAGGATTGATAATTCCATCTAGAGTTCGATATTGAAAGTGAAAACCTTTCTTTGTGTGATGCAACAAAAAATATTTAACGTGAGGTAGGTCGAGTGAAAGAACTTAACTGGCCCTTATTTTTATGATGACGTCGTACTGGATAATACACATCTTATTTTTATGTAATTTCTTGTCTAATTTTTCAAGATTTTATAAATGAATAGGAAGACATTTTCCCCACCAAAAATGGATTGAATGAGATTCCCATAAATTTATGTTATTTTGTCATTATCAGAATGATAGCTAGTGTAAAGTAACATGCCATAAAGTTATATTGGACATCACTATTTATGGGGAAATTCATCTTTACAATATATCTCCATTATCCCTTTTATTTGGAGTTGTGTTGGGGTATCTTTTGAAATTTACTTATTTCGTAATATATTCATAGCAATCTCCATGGGTTCCCAAACCTTTGTTGATAATTTCCATTGAAATGTCCACATGTAAGACTATAATGATAAACACTCATATAACAGGTAAATTGGAATAAAATATGCATGTTGGATATAACATCAAGAAAATCAACAGTGACAATATTTATCAACACAAGAAACAAATTGGTCATAAATATTTTTCCAATGTAAATAATTTAATTAGAAAGTTTTGCCTAAAAAGTTTTTTCAACATGGAATTATTTGCAGAGTTGGTATACTTTTCCATGAAAAAAATTGCTCATTCACCTATCTTAAAATGGACATTTAATACAATATTCACATCCATTTATAAATTCCATGATAAATATCTTATCCTTGATTTTTTCCCTGATATATATCTCATCCTAAGGAATACATTAGTTAATATCCTATATTGACATCATCTCATCTTACAAAATTTACCACTAGGAGTGCATTTCTCTTGGGATGCATTTTAAGAAGTCAAATTTAAACAATTTTTCATATTTTTCCTACAACATATTTTTTGGTCATTTTCACAACTTAGGGTTTTAAATTTCTAATTGCAAAAACAAAGGTATAGGTAGATGTATAATATTTTGAAAACCATGTAGTAACTTGTAATATTTCCTACTTTTATACAAAATAATATCATTCAATGTTGTATATTCACAAAGAAGTTTTTTCTTACATCAAAACATTCAACCTCAACTTTCTACATGCTTGTACATTCAAACAATATATATACAATTCACCAAGTTTCCTGAGTACACCAACTAGGAGTAACATCATCGCATGATCTTTCATAAGCCAACATATAGGTAATATATTTTTCCTTGTAGTAATCATCACATCTAGTAAATGCGTATATCTTCTAGATATTGCTTCACACACACACACACACACACACACACACATAATTTAAACCTAATATACAATCATACCTACATAATACCCTTCATTTCATACTTGTGACTTTAGTTCTATCCAATATCCATTGCGATTCTCTTACATGGGTGTAAATTGTACTCAGTGTGGCATACTTAGCCCCTATCGCACACATTAGGGCACATTAGCAGGCATAATAAGCCCTAATGAAAATTGTTAGTTCCCCTAAGGGACATTATTAATATCTAATGGGCTAAATGAACCCATGGGAGGAAACATTTGTTGGCATTTCATGACATGCCATCACTTGTCCCTAGTGCACTTTTTGTAGATGCATTTATTACAAACTATTGAAGGGGTGTCACAAGTTTGATAATGATCACCCATAGTTTAATGTGTAATAAATCGTGGTGCAAAAATAAAAAAATAACAAAATTATGATAATTACATGGTAATTTCTAATCTGGAACTGTCAATTTTATCTATATCATTGAAACTCCCCATCGAACATAAACATCATATGTAGTAATGAGATAAAATTAATTAATAATTTCCAAAGGAAATACAAGTGTACCTTTCTATTATTATAGAGAGGTTTGTCAAAAACCATGAATTGACTATCCATCTAGTTGTCTACAAAAGGTTGACAAATTCCACCAATCTATGCACATGTGTTTCTTTTTTATTGGAGGTTGTGTTCTAGTTATAGGCTCAATAAACAAGGGCATCAAATCTTGTTTTCAAATGTATATATTTATTATTTGATTTTTATCTATCCCTATCCTATAATAGTCAATATTTCTAATACTGTAATTAGAAATATGTGATAACTGCCCTTGGAAATTTGCAATCAAGGTAACAATGGAATGTAGTGATGTGTGTCGTGTTGGTCAAATTAATTGCTCAATAATTCCAACATAAATTATCAATCAGGGGTCGTAGCATTAGAGATGCTACACTATATGTGCAAGGTTCAAGGAATTAACAGGTTTCTTATCCTCTTGTTTACAAAAGGGAAATTCATGGGAAACCAAACCAAATTGAAATCGAAGTTACAGGGAACTCATTATTTGGAAAACAAGCTTAAGGAAGTTGTCATCAAGGCTTACAAGATAGCCTCTCACACATACTAAAATGATGTGTTCTTTTCTTTTTACAAGCAATACTTAGAGCCCTATCTTCAAAAGAACCCAATTCAATACTTGTAATTGCAAAAGCTGCAATTCTAACAGATATTTTTCTAGTTGGGGTATCAACATAGAGCCCTCTCACTGGTTGCACCAAATACTCGTGCATAAGAGAGTAGTAATGCTCTATCCACTTGTCGGGAAGCTATCTCTTTTAGTCAACCTAGGAAAAGTAAAAGGAAGAATATGAACAAATCCTAAAATATATTGAGATTATTGGGGTTATCTACATAGCCTCTTATTGACATGTCATATGTCTGTTCCACTGGATAAATCAAATGGTTAAACAACTAGGAGGGTTGCAAAGCTTGGCATTTCCCTTCAACACTCAATATTCACACTTTTGTAATTAAAAATAAGATAATTATAAAATCAATGCAATTCAAGATAACAACCAAACAATACAAGATAATAAACCTATCTATCCATGCATGAGAAATGTAGGCTAATTGCTATGCTTATAGAGCTTAAATAATGGATTGGTTATATAAGTTTCTAATTTGTTTTATAAGTGGAAAAGGAGGATATTGTACACTTGCAAACACAATACAAGTTAGCACACCTTCGTATGAAAGGGGCACCATAAAAATTCCACCATTTAATCATGTAAATATATATATGATCACGACTAAGCCAACCTAAAACAGAGTATAAATCGCAAAGTATTACAACGCAAAGATAATTAGATGAACATATATATGGTGTTGAGAAATATAGGGAATAAAGATAATGTGATTTCTCTTCGTTAGATAACTACTTGTGAATGCTTTTTACTTTCTTATATTAGGATCTTATTTTACTTAGGTTATTAGTGTTATTCTTCATCAAACAACTACAAATGAATAAACCATAAAGAGAAAAGAGAAACATAATGTAGACTATCATATAGGGAAAAAACCTCTCCCACTTGAGAGGAGAACCTGAACAAATTCTTCTTGTTATAGAGACTTCAATTGATGAATACTAAGACCAATAACCTTGACCTACTTGCCACTCAAAGACCAAGACACAAAGTTTCCTTGATGATATTATTCTTGCTTGAGTCAAAAATAGTCAAAGCTATGCTTCTCCCTCCTTCTTGACTACCCTTCATATTTCAAATTCTTTTTCTCTGCTTCATATCTGCACCCTATTTTAGCTTCCTTGGAAACCCTAGTTACAACACATGAGACAGATATATGGTGATACAAGCCCTCAAACTCCTTCTCTTGGACTGAATGGATTTCTTATCCAACTTAACTTGATTAATACTTCTTCATCTGACTTCTAGCAGAACAAAGGATACTTCGGCCCTTTTCTACAAGTGACCCTCCTTTTTCTTTGCACGTGTGAGTGGAGATCAACCCTAAAACAATCCCAAACAAACTTTCTCTTTCTTCATTCCTTTCATCGGTAATGAGACTTCTTTCTAAGTTATTTTCACACTCCTAATTTCATACTTGCTTGACCGAATTGCTTGCTATGAAATGAGGTCGAGCTTCCCTATTCATAGTCATTGGAGCCTCCATAATAAGCTGACTTGAGTGAGGGTGAGCTGACATGTCCTTTCTGAAGATATTTTATTCCATATTGTAACCGACTTGAGGGAGATAATTTTTCTTGGTATTGGAGGGTTTTCTTACACATTTAATGACTCATACAAAAATGTAACATGCCCAAGAAGGGTTCTTCATACATGACATTTACTCAATTTTAATTTTATGACTTGATGAAAACACCTAAATGTTCACAATGGGAACCTTAACTAGCATATAATTGCTTGATCATGACACCCATGATTCAAGTACTAAAAAATAATTTTATTTTCTTCTTTACATCATTTACATAAAATCACAATTATACATGTCTTTATGAAGACCAAACCTAGTTACACTTTTCAACACTGCTTCTTAACTAGGGAGGTATTCATAATGGTACTTGGTCATTCTCAATCGGAACAATTCTCAAAAGAAGAGTCGAATTGGCAACCCATATATTTAGCATCATATCAACCAACATTTTCACATAGCAAGGCCTTGAAGAACAACTCTATCTCTCCACAAGATGAGATCACAAGGCTAGTGAGACCAATGATATATAAACACCCTCATTATTGTCTCTCTTGAAACATACTCCACCCTAGTTCTCAGAGTGTGTTCCACCAGGAATACTCTTATCTTAGATTCAGTCCTCAAAGAATATCAATCTTCTATGACTACTCTTACCTTGGATTCCCTAACACATCCTAATGGAGCATCGAATGCCATATGTTTACCCAATCCTCCATTCTTTCTTCCTAGGTGAAGACAAGAATATTCGTCTATCTCTCCCTCTCAACTTAGGGATGACGTACACATTCAACGGAAGGAATTTACCCATTCCACTAAAGGAATGTACCCATTCATATAAAGGAATGTTCCCAAGATCCCTCGTGATCAAGTACTTTCTTCCAATAGCTCATCAGGTGGAGATCATGGGACAAAAAACTACTTGTAGAACTCCTTCCTTTGATGTCATGAATTTATTCTTTATCATGGAGTCTAAATATTTTGGGACTTATTCGTAGGGATTATACCATCCATCACTTTCATTCATGATTCATGTCATCATTTCTTTCATCAGAAAGCAATCCATCAGTTCTTATCTGGCCTCCCTTCATGCCATGTTGCCTTCTTCACGTTTTTTAAGGATATTTCATCCTACTACATGGTCATCGGTAGTGGAAGACATCCACAAATCTTCCCGAGGCATCCTTGCATAAGCCCATCCATAGATCATTCAAAAAATAAGGAACGAACATCAAATCAAAATTACCATTGTGATGGTCTTTCATCATGACATCCTCCGGTTTGCCTCAACATCCTACATACATATTGACACATCTCCGAATGATATCCACTTTCAAGGGTCTCCTTATTTTTCATAATTCCATCAGAGTCTTCATATCTATCCAGGAGATATAATAGTTAAATATTTTAGCCCTTGGATGTTGATTGCCTTCATAGTTTCACATTCCACGATCTCTTCCTTTCTTTCTTCATGCATTTTATTCCATGAACTTTTGATCATAGTTTCTCTAATTATTGTCAACCACCTCATATTTCATGAGGAAATGTTATGTTGATTTCATCTAATCAATGTGTGACCCATGCCATCGTGCATCCTTTTCAAAGGAGGAGATTCTTTTCCTCTTGATCATGCTCTTGAGATAAAGCATTTATCCATGTTACTTGCAACCATATGACATGAATCTACAATATCGAATACACACATATATACATTATTTTCCTTTAAGTAATCTTGGACTTCCTTTCAACATCTTCAATGATTTAAATAACTTCCATCCCTTGATCTGCTTCACCTCTTTTGTCATCATACCATCATCCATGAATTCTCACAAGATGGAATTCTTGATGAAACACATGCTTCCCTTTTTATTGGTGACCCTTCCGATGATGATCCCAATAGAGGATCTTAAGCTTCCTCATTCAACAGGTGTTCCCTTTTTTACTGATGTATGGTGAGCCTTATGCTAGATGAATTTATCTTCTTTTTCCCATAAGTATCACTTATTCTTCTAATGAGGTTACCAAGATCTATATCCTTTTATAGTTAATTGTGATATAGCTATTTTTGCTATCAATCATGCTTCACTATGATGATGTCATGAGATCTTACTTCTAATGCTTCTATGATTCCATGATGCATCTTATCATGCTATTCTAATTATTCTTATCATGATAGTTATACTTTACAATAGAAGAACTTAAAAACAAAAACTTGAAAAGAACTAGGTGAGAAAGACTATCTCAATCATAGTAGAGATATCTTACTTCTGCTTTCTTGGAATTCTTATTTTCAATTTTCTCCACTTCTTTGGTGATATGGTATTCTTCTCTACCTCTTTTGTTATTGTCCTTCCTGATCTTAGGACAATCTCTTTGGTCATTCCCATATTCTTGACATCCATAGCAGTGAAACTTAGCCAGGTTAATCTTCTTTTTCTGAGGACCAAATTTCCCATACTTTCCTCTTCTCTTTGCCATAGAAGAATATGATTGATTTTGCTCACTTGATCCTATAACATATTTTTCCTTTAGCCTAGATTATTCAATCTTGCATAGAGACCATAGTTCCTTGAATGATGTATCTTCTTTCTTCCCATAAATGCTTGAAGTAAAGTTACCCCATTCCACTAATAGTGCATTTAGTACAACTGTAGTCATTTCTCTATCAAACATGATTTCTCCCATATATTGAATTTGATCCCTGATTTCACATATCCTCATGAAGTATGAGGCTATTCCTTATTATTTTGACATCTTCATCTTGTAGATTTATTTTCTTAATGAGATAACTTCTCTTGCAGTGCTTACGGAATACAAATCTACGAGTTTGTTAAATATTTCTTTTGAAGTTTCAAGTTTTGATACATATGGAACAAGGGGATCCTTGATGGGTTCAATGAGAATCCTTTGAGCCCTAACTTACCCCTTCATAAAATTTGCAAGTTCTTCAGCATATTATTTTGCTGGTTTGGTGATAGATCCTTTTACCTGATCCATGACCTCATTTTCAATGAGGTTTAGATTTGTCCTCTTATTCCATACAAGATAGTTTGAAACCCCAACCAATTTGTTTCTTTCCTTGCAATTTTTTTTTTTGATAGATTCAGATGTGGTCATATACTTAATTGTTAAGATGCTTCTTCCACTTTCTACTTCCTTGAATTTGATGATGATATAGATAATAGAAAACTTCTTCTTGATGAAGATAGTTCTCTTCAAGAATGATCCTTGACCCCACAAAGAGGGAGATCACTTTAGATTGATTGTGATGTCGTTTTTGATGGTGATAAATGATGACTTCTTGATGGTGTACTTCAATGGGAAGTAACTTGCTTGAACGAGAGGAAAATTTCCTTTGAATCTTTTGAAGATGATGACAATGCCCCTTGACCTATCTTTCTTCAGATGACTAGCCTTCAAGATACTTTTACTCCTTCAGTGACGATTGATTGTAGATCCTAGAAAATGATTCTAGGGTTTTGACCTTTTCCAAGACAATGTGATATTTGACCTTGAAGTGCTTCTCTTAGTTGAATAGGATTCTAGTAGCTTTGATTTTTAGATCTCTCTACCTTGAGTATATATAGGGTCTTTTTCCTTTCTTTTCTTGATGATGATCCCAAGACTTATTTTTGGTGTAGACTTCTTCTACGATCTAGGGTTTCGATACTTCGATGTAGATCTTGAATTCACTTTCATATCCTTCAATTTTCTTTGATGTATTTCTTGAGATTTTATCATTGAGTGTCCCTTGATGAAATTCCCTTCCTCTACTTTCTCACCTTAGCTTTGATACCATGTTGAGAAATCTAGGGCATCAAGATTAGGTGATTTCTCTTTGTTAGATAACTGCTTGTGAATGATTTTTACTCTCTTAGATTAGGATATTATTTTACTTAGGTTATTAGTTTTCTTATTCATCAAACCACTAATAATGCATAAACCATAAAGAGATAAGAGACATAGAGTGTAGGATATCAGTGTAGAAATTATATAGAAACTCTATACCAATAGATGCAATCTGATAATTTAATGTATTAAAACAAGATAATGAATCCTTATACTATATTTTCGGAATATAAAACACGATCTCTCAATCACATGCAAGTAAGAGAAAGGAAATTATCAATCACACAATATGTATATGGGGAAAGCAACTGCTCAAATCCCCTCTATATCTATTTTATAATAAGCCAAGGAATCATGAAATAATACAATGCATGCTAGCTCACAAGAACCTCATACACTCTACCAACCGTATCACACTGATCTATGCACAATTGGACAAACATATAGCCAATTTTCAACCCACCTTTAGCCTCCTTTGCTCACGTAATGCCTAGGAAAAATAAATCCCTATTAAATAGGAATTCCAACCTTCCTTAACTGCACAATCCTTCATGGGCATCCTATGGCTTTATAACTGTACCTAGGCAATTCGCTAATACTACAAATGATATTTTACTTCCCTTTAACCTTTGTCTAAACTGGGTATTCATCAGATTTGACATGCATGCAACTAATATTAGAAAATAATTAGTTACTTGGTAGATCACTACTTATGAATTAAATCTAATTTAATTCACTTGACCTCTCACTAGCTCATCACTCAGTTAGAACTAGTTAAACTAATTTTAACTCAATTAATTTGAGTTAACCGACTACACTCACACTACACTAGTACATTTATTGCAACTGGACCCCCAAAATAATAGAATCACTTTACATGCCTCATCTTTGACCCTCAACTCGAAATTCTTGAGCTAGCTAAGTCTTTCTCACTTAGTTAACTAATACAAGATGTTATGATATAAGATTACAATTTATTGTCTAATTTATTTAAGGGATAAATAAATTAGACTCGCACATTTGGAACTAATGTGTAACTGAATTCCTCACCAATGTGTGACTGGAATCCCACACTAGTATGTGGTCAATTGTTTTCATTTTTGGTTGCCAATTTCACTATTTCTTGTTGCACATTTCAACACTTCATCTCAACAAGAAAGGAATTCAATCTATCCTAATTTGGTACCTTTGGAATGTTTTGCATGCAACAATTCTTTATTGTTGTTTGCACATGTAACTCCTAAAACTGAATAGCCTCTGAACAACTAAATCAATATGATGCATTTGTCATCAGAGTCTATGACTGCTACTAGTTACTGCACTATCTACTTAAATATTTGTGCTATAGCTGGCATCTGCATCCATGCCCTCTCCACTGCTACCAACTCTAGTCGACGCTCCAGTATCTGACGTCTATCACTTTGATTTTTGTCTTCTTGACATCTCACTGCATCAATCTAACCGATCCTTCTTGCTACTGCTATATTATGGGCTCTTCGTAGCCAGGTTCGATCCATGAGACACACCATCTCAATGGACCCTGGCTAGCTCTCTTCTTGGGATTATATCTACACATCACCCCACCTCACACCTAGAGGTATAACTGCATGTAATCCCTCTGCCCTTCTAGCTCAAAATTTCCCCCTCATGGAGGTCTCTGTTGCTTAAGTGGAATCTTCCACTCAATCTCCTCTCCACTTATCCAATTTTGGCTGCTTCACAACCTTCTAAGACTGCTTCTGAGGCTACATATTGAGAGATAATTACTCCCTCTCAATCACCAAGTCATTAACCAATGATTTTCTCCTCAAACATTTGCATGCATCATCAACCTCGAGAGCATACAATTTTTTTGACTCTTACACCGATCTGTTTCACCTGTCCTATGGCTATGTGTTCAAAGAACATCTTTCCTTTTCTAAACATCACCTCATAACCATATTATTCTAATACTGCTATGGCGAAAAGATTCTTCCTCAAGCCTGGAACATACAAAACATCTACTAGTCTGAGAGGGGAGCCAAAGCCCTTCTGAAAGGTAACTATATCTATGCCAATCGTGCTATACCTATCGTCATCTCCAAACTCTATGTTCTATTGGAGGTCCTTCTCCTCCAAGTCATATCGAAAAAAGCACCATTGTCTAGATACCGCATGCATCCCATTACAATGCTAGCCATGCATGGAATGAGAGAAAAATCAAGCTTGAACTGTGAAGCCACTGCTCCACCCACTGCAACTGCAGGCTCCTTCTTGCTTTCCTTCTTCTCGGGACAATTCAAAGCATAGTGCCCATTCTCATGATAATGAAAACAATTGATGTTGGACAAGTCTCTCTTACCATATTTTCCTTGGGTCTTCTTTCCCTTGGATTTCTTTCCTTTTCTAACTCATGCACATTTTAAGTCTCCCGCCGTTGCAAAATTTTCTAAAAAAAGAGCTGATTTTAAATCGACGATATCTCCCTCATATGAGCTCTGATTTGACCTATTTTTTTTTTTCAATTTGGGTATTTTTTGCAAGGATCCAAATATTCTATTTTTTTTTGAAAATTTTGCACCAAAATTTTCAGATATTCTCTACAAACTCACCACCCAAACAATTCCTACTATGATATAATGTAGTAATTATATAGAAACTTTATACCAATGGATTCAATCTGATCATGTAATGTACAAAAACAAGATACTGAATCCTTATACTATATTTGTGGAATATAAAACATGATCGCTCAATTACATGCAAGTAAGAGAAAAGAAATTATCAATCACACAACACAATATGTATTTGGGGAAAGCAACTGCTGAAAACCCCTCTATCACTATTGTATAATAAGCCAAGGAATCATGAAATAATGCAATGCATGCTAGCTCACAAGAACCTCATACACCCTACCAATCGTCTCACACTGATCTAGGCAAAATTCGACAAACACATAGCCAATTTTCATCCCACCTTCAGCCTCCCTTGCTCACACAATCCCTAGGCAAAACAAATCCCTATTAAATAGGAATTCCAACATTCCTTGACTGTGCAGTCCTTCATGGGCATCCTGTGGCTTTATAACTGCGCTTGGGCAGTTCGCTAATAATACAATTGATATTTTAATTCCCTTTAACCTTTGTCTCAACTGGGTCTTCATCAAATTTTACATGCATGCAACTAATAATAGAAAATCATCAGTTACTTGGTAGATCATTACTTGTGAATTAAATCTAATTTAATTCACTTGACCCTTCACTAGCTCATCACTCAATTTAGAATTAGTTAAACTAATTTTAACTCAATTAATTTGAGTTAATTGATTACACTCTCACTACACTAGTGCATTAACTACAACTGGACCCCAAAAATAATAGAATCGCTCTACATGCCTCAAATTTTACCCTCAACTTGAAATTATTGAGCTAACTAAGTCCTTCTCAGTTAGTTAACTAATACAAGTGGTTATGAGATAAGATTACAATTTATTGTCTAATTTATTTAAGGGATAAATAAATTAGACACACACATTTTGCACTAATGTGTAATTGAATTCCTCACTAATGTGTGGCTGGAATCCCACACTAGTATGTGATCAATTTTTGTCCTTTCTGGTTGCCAATTTCACTTCTTCTTGTTGCAAATTTCAATAACCAGCCAGGGCCAAAACCTCTCCCACTTGAGAGGAAAACTTGAAAAAAATTCTTCTTCTTATAGATACTTCAATTCACGAATACTAAGTCCAATACCCTTGACCTACTTGCCACTCCAATACCAAGACACAAAGTCTCCTTGATGAGGTTCTTCTTGCTTGAGTCAACAATAGTCAAACCTCTGCTTCTCCCTCCTTCTCGACTACCCTTCAGAATTCAGCTTCCTTTTCTCTGCTTCAGACCTACACCCTATTTTGGCATCCTTGGAAACCCTAGTTGCAACACATGAGAGAGATATATGGTGATGAAACCCCTCAAACTCTTTTACTTGGATTGAATGGTTTTCTTCTCCAACTTAGCTTGATGAATACTTATTGATTTAGCTTCTAACATAACAAATGATACTTCAGCCCTTTTCTGCAACAATGATCTCTCTTGTCCATGTTTCCTTTTATCCCTCTTTTATTTCAATCAATTTTCAGGTGGTCAGCTATATTCATGAAGTTAGTATTTTTTTTGCATCAACAATAATGACAACAATAAGAAAGTATTTTCTAAAGAAAGAAAATCCAAGATATGATAGGAAAAATTCCTCTCATTCTACAACTAATTTATAGTTCTGCAACCTGATCAAATTCAACATCAAGAAGAATATGAAAGGAAACAGTAAGGTATGTAAGGATGCTAGAGTTATATTTTATTTAAGAAATTAGATTTTAAATTATGGATGAAATATCAATATATTCAGGACCTTATGAATTTTTTAACAAGTATACCCCATCTTCTTGTCATTACACCACTTGTCACATCAAATTCTGATCAAGAATCAAGTGCATAACACCAGTGCTTTGAAATCAGATCTGGGAAGTTGTGTAAGTACAATTTGGATGCAACAAAATTTCCTCCACCAATATCTTACCTTTCCATCATTTAAACTCATTCCATATCCATTGTGCTCATTTTGAAGCCCTTCATTCTCTTCCATTTCCCATTCAAAAAGAGCATTCTAGGCCGAAACTTCTCCACAATATGGGTGTTCTTGTTCATTATAAACCAAATGGTGAGAAATTCCTCCAGGATTATTCAAGGGATAAGGAGCATCTACAATAGGTGGTTTGGCTTCAGCTCTTCAAAAAATTCAATGGGTATGAACCAAAGATTACTAAAGCCTTCGCCCGAACATTTGATGGAGTAGAAGCCAGAATAGGAGACACTAAACTCATCCTTACATAGTCAATGATAGTAGAAGCTATAAAAATTCTACTGCAGTATCTTGGTTTATTTCTCCTACTTGATTTAAATTAATACAAGTTATTTTTAGAAATCAGATTAAAAAAATACTGAAATAAACACAAATACATTCTACACATGCAGATAATTTACTGAATAATATGCTCATACAACAAAGTGACACATGGATTTTTGGACATAAGTCCCTGAAAAAACCCAAAGCAGGAAAACCGCTGCAACAGATATGAAGGTTTATTATTAAGTAGTTCTAAGTATGGTAAATATGGGTTCCAGATCTGGAAAACATGATAGAGAATAAAAGACATAAAAAATGAAGCTAACCTGAAGTTCTATTGCCTGATCCACACCCTCAAACATGATTTACAAGACTCAGCCTGGATGTGTCCCTAGAAACCCTCAGCATTGCCCATGAAGCCTCAGCGTCAGCCCTGCTAGCCTCAGAATTCCACTACGCTGCCTAGAGAGGGATTGTATAACCCCTGTAAGGGTGACACATGCCTTACGATGGCCCTGGATACCCTCTGTGTAACTTCTATAGCCCCCTGGAGCCTCTGCGTTGTCCTGCGTAGCAGCTGCGCACCACTTGCGTAGCTATTGCTCTGCTTCTCTGCACTGTCCTTGTTGCTGCTCCTCTGCCTCTTACTACCTCTTGGATCTTGGGATCAAATCATCCCCTTAGCCAATACTACCCCTCGTTGCAGGAAATTCCTCCAGAAATTCTTAGCAAACCCACTCTAAAATTCCAGATCTATTCCTCATCTCTACAACTTTGTGTCTCTTCCAACTGACCCTTAAGCCTTTCTCTTATAATTTTTCATTCATTTCATCAACGTCCTAAATTAAAACATTCATCAATGGTTGAGATTAAAAGACTTCTTGATGCATGTGACTTAAGACAATTTCAACATGTTGGGGTTCCCATGTTTTGGCAAGTCTGGTAATACCAAAAGATGAGACAACATCAAACCAATTTTAGACCTTAGGATCTAGCCCTCCCAGGTCCAGAGAGGGATCTCTCTATATAGGCAAAGGTTTATGTCTTTGAAGTTATGTTTATTTTTTGTTTTAGGCTAATTATAGGCATGGGTTTGTTTGTTTAATTTGTTTGTTTGGTTGTTGGGAAACAGGAACGAAGGGTTCACTATGAAACAAGGTTGAATAAAGAGGATTCTAGACAAAGGAGAAATTATTTTAGAGAATACTCGAGACCATTGGGCAATGGAGTTAGGAAAGGGTTTACTTTCTATTCAATATGCAGGCTTTTATTTGGTCTAGTCATCTAAAGCATTGGATCTTAAAGATGATAGTGGGATATGGAATGGTGAGAAAGAAAGTGAAAAGTCAAGGAAACCTCCAAGATGACCACTTAGGAATTAGGTCCAAGGATAGGACATGCCATTAGTCACCTATGACCCAAAATCCTAAAAGGTAAACTCTTCAGACAAAGGGAACATTAAAGATTTAAATGCAAAGGTGAAAACCTAAGATCAGAGAGAGACTTTGAACTCTCAATGCTTCGACATCCAGCTTAAGGGAACATAGAAAGGTTCAATGATTGAAAAGGATCCTAGTGAGACAAAGACTGTATTTTAAACTCCCAATATCCCAATTCATTCAATTAAAACCCAACAAGAACATCTAAGATAGATTTGTTAATTCATACATCAGCTAGCAGTATATTGTAGCCACTACACTAGTTAAATTAACTTAAATTAGCGCTCAGATAACACATACAACAGAAAATATCAAAGGTAGGGAGAGCAGAAACATATGGTACCATGCGATAGTATATCCTGTGCTATATTTCTGATGTGTACCAGAGAAATGAAATGAAATGAATTACAGAAGGAGAACAGAGACCAAGTAAGAAAACATCACCGCCGCTTTAAATCAAGATCCAAAGAAATGTGCTTGTCATATTAAAGAGAAACACCAGTCATGTAAAACATTGCCAATGGCTTGATATTTAGTTTGAATACATCTTCCTCCGCCTATCTTACAACTTTACACCGAGAACCAAATTTCAAGTGAAACGGCTTACAGTTCGCAGACATCCGATCAACAATGCTTTCAATGAGTTTTTCTTAAGTCCTTATAGCTGAGAGAGAGGCAGAGAAAGTAGGTGAAACACTAAATGAAACATTAAAACAAAAAATGGAAGAATGGCTCAAGGCCATCCTGTCTTAATATCCATGCATTAATCTTCATTACTCTTTTGAATAAAAAGTGGTCTTCAACAGGCTAAAATTTACTCCAGGTATGTTCTTTGATGTACTTTGCTGTAGTACTCTGGTGAATAAACAAAAAGGAAAATAAATTACCATGAGGTTTGCCACACTACATAAAAAATGCTATGGTAGCATTAGGGCTGCTGTCAGGGTGGAAATCTTCTCAGGAACACGGTGTGGAATGAAAACATTATGGGTATTGTGTCCTTTCTCGGGAGGAGACTTCTGCTGATGTGAAACCTTGATGATATTGTTTTCTGCGCGCAGGCCTTTTGTGTGATTCATGAGGTCTTCAATCTGGTACTTTGCCTTTAAAACACTGAATTAAGGCTTAGCATCTTCAATAATGTGCATTAGAACTCCTTAACTCTGTACTGATACTCTTTGCCACTTCATGACTATCTTTGTCAGTGAAATGTGAGCTTTAGTGGTGCTGGAGAGGTTTTGTAGAGTTGAACTCTGTCCTTTAATGAAAATTTATGCTCTAAGCACCTCCTTAGGCTCTTCTCTGTAATATAAAGCTCTGAACCTAGCTTTCTCTGTGTTTTGTGCCACTATAACAGTGACTATGAACCATGGTGGTTTCCACCACCAGTAACCCTGCAAAACATTTAAACATGTTAAGAATCCATGCATGGGGAGGGTGGATGCAGTGGAGGGCCGTGAGAATGGCAGCGTAACTAAGGTGAATGCGGTGGATGTAGCAGAAAAAAACTCAGAAATGCAGTGAAACGATGAAAAATGGTCTGGTGAAAGTTTGGCGGAAGAATGCATGTGGGTCATCCGATCATATCTGGGGGCGATGATCGGCGGTGGAGATTGACTCGCAGAATGAATTTGGAGGGTAGGGCATTATAACATAAACTTTAATGTAAAAACATTAAAATTTTACCTTTGAATGAAATACACGGGAATGTATGCAAATGCAACGAAATGACTTTGAATGGTGGGACCCAGTCATGGGCGTAGGGTGATTTGATATGAATCGTTGGATCCCGAGAGATCAACGGTTGCGATCTAATCACATCCAAGCAGAGTGGGGCTGAAACTCCGATGGAGAACTATGAATGATAGTGGAGATGCAACGAGGACCATTGATCTTGTTTGAACGGGCGGTCATGATTGGGTCAGAGGATCGCAATTGGGGGGGGGCAGCAGGGGACACATTTGAGTAATTGTGATTTCGATCAGAGCAAAAAAGAGATGACCGTTGGATTAGAAGCGAATCGACGGTGGAGATTACAATCGGGGCATTGCAATCGGGGAGCGCAACGGGTGGCATCATTTAAAAGTTGCGATTGCGGTCGACGCTGGCCGTCAGATTTAAGAACAGATCGACGGTTGATATGTGATCGGAGGGGTGAGCTGGGAGAACGGCGAGTGCATTGTAGGAATAGCACGAACTGTCAGATTTGTGTTGATCGACAGCTCAGATTGCAGCAAGAGTCTATGGACCAAATGCGCCATCGCATCGGAGATTTTAAGTTCACAAGGGTAAAAGGCTTTCTGCTCCGAAACTCCGATGCGATTAGCGCCTCTCGACTTAGCACTTGGTTCCGGTGCTTGGGTCATGTGGGGAAGTGGTTTTGGGGCTGGAACGAAAGGTGCTAGCCTGTAATATGTTAGAAAATGGGTTTTTTAGCTTGGAAACAAAGTTTTAAGGCTAGCATTAGGCTTTCGGTGGAGGAAAAAGGGGAATTAAAATCAAATGAAATGATTTCACTTGGTTTTTAAAGGGGAATTGGGTGGTTTAGGAGATTTAGGAAGGGATTTTAGGAGTCAAAGGGGAAACTTTGAAAATGGGAAAAAGGGTTAAAATGGGAAATTTTGCAGGGATACAAGGGTAAATGGGGGACTTTCTGAGCACAATCTTCGACAGGCAGTGAGGCTTAGCGAGTGGAAACAGCAGTGAGGATCTTTTTAAAGACAATGAACACATAGGGACTTCAATGATGATGTGTTTTCAGAGGAGATGCATTCCTTGAAGGCTCAAAAAATAATTTAGCCACCTGTTTGCTTGATAAAAATTTTATAGGTGGCTAACAGTGGCTCCACATGGGGATGGATTCTTCTTGAAGGAGTCAAGAATTCGGAAAATAAATCTTTGGAGTAGGCCAGATGTCTGATCCTTGAACCATCTTCTCTTCTTTGATTTCAGCTGTTACAAACATGATGGATTTCAATCAGCATAACACATTCCCCAAACAATCTACCTACCCATCCTACAGACCTAACATTTTTCTTCAAGGTGCATTTGAATTTGCAGACCTTCTTCATCATTTTTTATTGACAACAGAAAAACACACTAATATAATTCTACCCTTATCACTCCATGAGACTAGCTTAAACTGTTGGCCTCACATGTTTCTCTACCTAATCTAATATCTGTTGGGATTAAACTGTCCAGCATATTTCTTCTCTACATTCTACAACAGAAATTTAGAACCAGTCAAATTAGGATTAGACAGTCTAGTTTGTTGTGGATCCAAGGCATAAAGACAGTTGCACATGGACTGAAATTGCAGAAATTTGAAAAAAAAAACTTGAAGGCTTGAAATATGAAACTGTGAAGCATCCTTCTTTTCTTTGTGATTCAATTTTTGAGTTAGTTAGAGTCACTTTCTTCTTCATTTCAGCTCTGATTTTGGGCTTGTTAGAGCTGCTTCTTCTTTCTTCTTTGCTGGTTCAGATTTTGGGCATGTTAGAACCAACTGTCTTCACTTCTTTTGGCTTAGGTTTTGATCGTGTTAGAGCCAATATTTGCACTTCAGAGGTTCATGTTTTGAGCATGTTTGAACCCCTCTTTCTCTCTTTTTTGAAACATTTTCTCTTTTTCTTTGAAAGCAAAACACAACAATGGTATTTACAATGGAAATGGAAACTGGAAATTGGAAATTAGCAGTAGTAATGCTTGAGCATCCTGCCATTGACAAGGCCCCCAAATAGCTCTGTACCATCTATTTCTTGTAGAAAAAAGGCATTTTGACCAACAATAGCCTGAATGATGTAAGGACCCTACCACAAACTATCAAACTTGCCATGTTTCCCTTTTTCTTCTCTCCTGGAGTCCCATTTCAGAATTTTATCTCCAATTTTGAAGTCACAAGCTTTTGTTATTTTATCAAATAACTTATTTATATTTTCTTGAACTTTCAGAGCTCTATTATAGACCTCTTCTCATGTTTTTTGGAGATGAATCATTTGGTTTATCCTCCTTACCGTAATTTCCCCCTCTGTCTGGATCTCTTGGACTAGTTTAATCACCGGTACTCCAAGGCTGGTAGGAAACACTACCTATGTTCCATAGACAAGCTGATATGGTGACATGCCAATGGATTTCTTCGTTGTAAGCCTGTCAGCCCACAAAGCATGCACTAACTTGTTATTCCATGACTTCTTATTCTCTTCAAGCAGTTTTTTTATGATGGTCACCAAGCTCTTGTTTGATGATTCAACTAACCCATTACCTTGTGGGTAATAAGCAGTTGAATGACCAAGTGCTATTTGATACTTGTGAAAAAAATAAATCATTTTCTTGGATCCAAAAGTAGCAACTTTATCAGTGATTATTTTTCTTGGGCAGCCAAACCTAGAGAGGATGTGGTCTTCTAGGAACTTAATGATAACAAAATCTGTGGCATTCCTAGAAGGTATGGCCTCTATCCACTTAGTGAAGTAGTCTGTGGCTGTAAGGATCCACTTGTGTTGTGTAGAAGAAGCAGGATGTATCTCTCCAATGAAATCTAGGCCCCATTGCAAAAAGGGACCCTCAACAGAAATGGGTTGTAAAGGTAATGGGAGGAGCTTTCTTTTGCCCTCGAAAATCTGGCATTTATGGGAGGCCCTTATCATTTTATGGATGTCATTGAAAAGTGTAGGCCAATAATAGCTGGCTCTAAGTATTTTATTAGCAGTGGCTTTCTAGTTCAAGTGGCCTCCACACTCTCCTGCATGGAACTCCTATTTAATCCTCTCTACTTCAGTTTCAGGCAAACATTTAAGCAATAGGCCACTTGTATTTTTCCAGTATAAACATTCATTTAGTATGGAATAGTTTCTGGCTTTTAGCTTTAGGAGGGGCATTGAGGTTTGTGAGCACATACAGGATATCGGAATACCAAGGAGAGTTTTGATATTGTTCCTCGACCATAGGGTCAGGCAATCCTTCCTGCTCATCCATTAGGGGAATTTTGAGGTCTAAAATGGGCCTCATAAGAAAAATGTACAACAAAAATAAACTTTATAACAACCAATAGGATTCAAGATGATGATTTCATCCATAATGGATGATTCACCATTTTTGGAGTAAAAAAGTAAAAATATTAAAAAATAATAAAATAATAAAACTACTTTTTCAACTCGTATTTTAAACTTATCTCCAAAAAATTTTACTCAAATTTCGAGCGGGAGTACTCGTTGGATGCGGAATTTAATTCCTCATCCAAGGAGTACCCATGTTGCATACTTTCGATGAACTCTTCTACACGAAAATGAGAAATACATAAAAAACGTGATTGTAATCACGTTTTTTTATGTATTTCTCATTTTTCATGTAGTAGGACCCATCGAAAGTATGCAACATGGGTACTCCTTGGATGGGGAATTAAATTCTGCATCCAACGAGTACTCCCGCTCGAAATTTGAGTAAAAAATTTGGGAGATAAGTTGAAAATATGAATTGAAAAAGTAGTTTTTTCATTTTTCCCTCTAAAATTTGATGATGTCATAAAATCTTATTAGATTTTTTCCACTATTATTTTATAATTTCCTTAGGAGGCCCATTTTAGACCTCAAAATTCCCCTAATGGAAGGCATCTACCATGTTAATGTCAAGGGCTTGTAAATTTGATTCAGCCATTAATTGAGCTAAGCCCTGACCTTTGATCAGTTTTGTGGGTTTTATTTCTAGGTCATATTCTAAAATCACGGCAATCCATTTGCCCCTCTTCCCATCTGGGTCTTGGGATAGAATGTCTTTAACCACTATGTTTGGTACATAGGCTGTGGTGTGAGAATGCAGTATATACACCCTAAAGTCTTTCAAGGCCTTAACCAAGGCGTAGGCCTGTTTTTCCATTATGTTATATTTCAAGGGTGCATCCCTCAGAGCCTTGCTGAAGAAAGCAATAGGCTATTCCATTCCCTTTAAATTTTTCTGCAGCAGAACTGTAGCCACTGTATGCTCGGAGGCAAATGAAAATATCAGGAAATCTTTTGAGAAATATGGGCTAATTAGGACAGAAGCCCAGGTGAGTGCAAGTTTAAACGATTCAAAATATTTTTTGGCCTCAACAAGCCATTTAACCCCTACACCTTTCTTCACCATGTTAGTCATATTCCTGAGGTGTTCAGCTAAGTCGGTAATAAACCTCCTTAAGAAGTTAATTTTCCCAATAAAGGAATGTAACTCTTTAATGTTTCTCGAGTGTGTGATCTATAGTATTCCCTCAACTCTCTATGGGTCTATCTTAATTCCCTTCTCAGATATGATATGGCCGAGAAGCTTTCCTTCCTGTAGCCCGAATACAGTCTTTTTGGGATTTAATGACAGACCGAACTTTCGACATTTTTCAAAAACTCTTCTTAGATGTCTTAGGTGTTCCTCATCAGTCTTGGAATAGACTGTTATGTCATCCAGATAGATGATAATGAAGTGCCCTATTTCCGCCGAAAAGGCTATGTCCATCGCTCGTTGGAAGGTTGCACCAGCGTTCATCAATCCAAAAGGCATTTTTACGTACATAAAAGTGCCCCATGGAGTGGTAAAAGTTGTCTTGAGTTGGTCTTCTGGGAATACTAACACTTGGTTATAGCCTGAAAAACCATCTAACAAGGAGATCTGTTTTGATCCAACTACTCTCTACAAGATATGTTCCATCTTTGGTAAGGGGTAATTATCTTTAAGTGAGGCTCTGTTAAGGTTCCTGAAATCTATGCACAGTCTGATCTCACCTGTCTTCTTTCTCATAGCTACAAGGTTCGAGACTGAATTAGAGAACCTCACATGAACTATTATTCCTGCCTCGTACATCTTTTTTATTTCCTTTTCTACCCCAGGCAGCTGTTTTGGGTTTATTCTACGAAGTTTCTATCTGAAGGGCTTCTGGTTCTCTTTCAAAGGTATTTTGTGTTGTATAATGTTTGTGTTGTAGGCCTTTAAGTTCTCGTAGCTCCAGGAAAACACATCAATGAATTCTTTAAATAATTCGATGTATTTCTTTTTCATGTCTGTGGGTAAGGACTTAGCCAATTTTATCATCTTGGGCTTATCTTCTATGCCTATGTTGCATTCCTCGACATCAGAGTCTGAGTGTTCTATAGTGGGTTTCTTTGCTACGTCGTTAAAGTCAAAAAGGTCCTTTAAAGGTGCTAGACCTCGGGGTATGTTCTTATCTTTGGACTGCAACACCTCTACTTCCTCTTTATCTATGTTTTTATATTCTTCGGTTCGATTTCCAATTTCTTCGGTTAACACGTTTATTTCAATGTCACGGGGTGATTTTTCTTCGTCAGATGGCTCTTTACTTAGGCAGCTATAATTGAATTTAGAGTCTGAATTAGAGAATTCAAACTTGTTCCTGCCTATCAGGAAATCCTCAATCTGCTTATCGCCCTCGAAGACCTGCCAATATTTCTCATTATCGGGCACTGCAAGTCTGTATTTGGTTTGAATGATGATTTGTTTGTCGTTGGGAGTCTTATGATAGGAGCTAGCTATGCAGGCTAATCCGTTCGCGATTACATTCTGACTCCTAGGAAAAAACACCAGTTCATATTCCATAAAGGTTTTCAACATATCCATAGCATCATTCCTGTATGCTCTCAACCTGGGGTGTTTAGCTCTATATTCACCATTTACTTGTTTGATAATTAACTCAGAGTCTCCATGCACAACTATCCTACGGGCTCCTAATTTTTTCAACAGATTCAAGCCTAGGATAAGAGCCTCATACTCCGCAATATTGTTTATACACTTGAAGTTCAGATTAAAGGCATGACTCTGGGCATAGTCACTCTCAGTGATATGTAACCACACTCTCGGCCCTGCAGTTTTTGTAGTACAGGACCCATCGAAATTCATTTCCCATAAAGGTTCTTTCTCAGGTTTATCATCGGTTTCTTTTCTAGCGTTAGTTTCATTTTTATGCTACAATGGAGGGTTTGTTTCATGGTGTGGAGGGTTTTTCTCTTCATGATGCGTATGGAGTTCAAAGAGTTGACTAGTTAGCTATTTTCATTCTATTTCTTGTTTACTCGGAGTTTCTTTTTCAGTGCGCTGTCCACAGGCTTCATGCTCATTTTCTTCTAAGTTTAGAGTGGCCATTATGTTGAAATATATGGGCGCTATCTCATTGTTCATATCTCTATTTTCTAGTTTTGGCTCTTCTAAGTATTCATCATTGCAAAGGATAAAGGAATCCAGATCTGTATGTACATAGTACAGAGGAGAATTTTCAGGCTTTTCAGGGCTGCTGACTAGGAATTTCATTTGTGCCTCTCTATACAGTCTCCTAAGCTGGCTAAATACAGGGATTGTGGCATATGCCCCATCCATCTGCATGGTACCTTGCAGCTTGGCTCCCCATGACCTCGACAGTAGCATACCATACTTAGGTGGCACATCTGCCACTACAACATCCATGACCATACATTTGGCTGGGATCTGGGTCAATTTCACACATAGGTCTTTGATCAGGCCAAGACACTTTACTCTGCTAGAGTCAAATGAATATAAGTCTTTATAGGGGCTATTTATCTCTAGGCCTAACCTTTCCATAACTACCTTAGGCATCAGGTTGTGTGAGGCCCCAGAGTCATGCATTGTGTTGTGAAGGATCTTTTCATGGATATTGAGACTGATATAAAAAGGAGGTACTACCCCTTCCTAAAAATTCCCTTCTATCTTTGGACCAAACAGAAGGGCTGCTTGATCATCACTCAGATTGAAAGTATCACTGTTTTCCCCTAGATTTAATGCTTTCAAAATTTGGCCTTTATATACATCTTGAGTGGCCAACTCAGAGAGTGGGACAGAGATTTTAATTTTAGAAATATCACTCTCAAAATTGAAGAGAGATTGACTCTTTGTGATAATCAACTCTGTTTTGTTAGCCACTATTTTAGTGGCCGAATCAATGTGCTGATTCTCACTATGTACAGTGTCTGGAACTGTTTTATCAGCAACACTAGCTGTAGTGCTAGTGCTGCTAGTTGGTTGACTTTGTTTATCAGGGACTTGGCTATCTTTTCCTTTGTTCTTCCCAGAACTTTCAGCTGCTGATTTGCTATTCTTAGCAGTTGCTTTAGAAGTTTTCTTAGGCCTTTTCTTAATGGTAATCTCAGAAGCTTTTGGTTTGGAATTTTCTAAGCTCTTTTTAGTTCTAAGCTCATATTGTTCTCTGACCTGCATGATGGCATTTTCAAATCCTAGCCTGTAATCCTCAGATTCTGATCTTTCCTCATCCCAATACGAGGGTGAGGGTTGGTCTTCTTCTGTGGAACAGTTGTGGATTTAATTTTCAATTTCAAACATATTTATTGTGTTTTCCTTGAACTCTTCTATAATCCCCTCATCTTCATCGAGAAATTTCTCTTGGAATGGGGGAATAACTTGCTGGTCTGAGTCCCTTTGTCTATTCGGAGCGATATTGTTCCTCCTAAAGTTATGGTTCTAGTTTTTGTTTTTGTTTTGGTTACTGACTGTGACAACCATATTTTCCATCATTTTCTGCAGCTTTTCCATGTTTTTAGATAGACGATCATAATTGGGGTTAGATGTGGAAGCTATAGTGTCATCCCTATAAGTCACCCTTTTCTCAGCCCTCATTCTAGCCTTCTTCTCAATCAGGTTAGCCTCAACACTCACTGCTCCCTTTTGCATATCTTCCAGTGTGTTGTAATATCTCTCTCTAAGCTGGTAGGCCATATCGGCATCAAAGCCTTCGGGATATTTCACTAAAGCCATACCTTGGGGAGGTTTCATGTGTAGAGGAAGAGCATTGTAAACACTGTTAAGCCTTGTAGAGTAGTCACGGACACTCTCTCCTACGTTTCTTTTCAGGTTCTTGTATTCTGCTAGGATTTGGAGAGGGTTGGCCTTGACTTCCCATTTGTTTATGAAGGTCTGATATAAGGAGGGAATATCATGAATAGTATTAGGAGGTAGGCCTTTAAACCATTTCTTCACATCACCTCTTAAACTTTGGGAAAAGATTCTCATCTTGAATGTCTTATCATCTATTTCCATATAGTCAAAAGAATCTTCCATCCTATCTACATGGTGCTGAGTGGTGGTAGACTCTTTTGCAGTGAAATGTGGGATTTTTGATTGGTAATCATTGGGTAAGGGCACTAGAGGCGGAGGTAACACCAGAGGTGCATACCAGGCTGCCATGATGATGTTTTGAGGAGGTAAATGGTTGGCTAGAGTGGCTGGTATGTGGATGGCAGGGATACTAGGACCAGCAGTAGTCTGTTGAGCTGATTTAGGATGGCAGAGCCCAAAGTTTTGAATGAAATGAATATCCGAAGGTGTAGATGGGGGAGTCTCTCTATCCCTAATGTGTTGACCACTGTGAGATGGTGAACCAGGAAGCTCAAGGTCTGACTGGTCTAGAACACTAAATGACCTAGTTTTAGGTAAGCTGCTTGGTAAGTCTAGGTCAAAAAGAGGGTTTGATAGAGCTGTAAAGTCTTCTCGTGCAGAGTTAGCTCTATGGATATGACTGGAAATAATTGGACCTCTAGGTGTAGGAGATTTCCTGAGTATGCTCTCGGGGTTGTCAACTATTTCAGGTGGGCTTGGGTTAGGATAAGCTCTAGTATGAATGGTTCTTGAAGCCAGGATGTTTTCTTTAAAAAAAGGAGCTTAATCCTACCTGTTACTTCTATTATGGCTGATGTTGTAATGGAGGCAGGTCTCCCAATGGAGTCTTATGTGAACCAAGATAATCAGCAGGCCTACTGATCACCAGTGGAGTCTTTAACTGTTGAGGAACTATGGAGTCACCAGGTGGAAGGTTTAGAATGTTTCAAGAATGGTATACTGTCCACCATAGTGATTAACCAGCAAACTAAGGCTACTACGGTCTTCTTTAGGTTTTTGAAGTGTTTAAAGGTGTGTTTTACTCAAATTTTTCCCCAGCGGAGTCGCCATTATGTTGGGGTTCCCATGTTTTGGCAAGTCTGGTAATACCAAAAGATGAGACAACATCAAACCACTTTTAGACCTTAGGATCTAGCCCTCCCAGGTCTAGATAGGGATCTCTCTATATAGGCAAAGGTTTATGTCTTTGAAGTTTTGTTTCTTTTTGTTTTTAGGCTAGTTATAGGCATGGGTTTGTTTGTTTAATTTGTTTGTTTGGTTGTTGGGAAACAGGAACGAAGGGTTCACTATGAAACAAGGCTGAATAAAGAGGATTCTAGACAAAGGAGAAATGATTTCAGAGAATACTCGAGACCATTGGGCAATGGAGTCAGGAAAGGGCTTACTTGCTATTCAATATGCAGGCTTTCATTTGGGCTAGTCATCTAAAGCATTGGATCTTAAAGATGATAGTGGGATATGGAATGGTGAGAAAGAAAGTGAAAAGGCAAGGAAACCTCCAAGATGACCACTTAGGAATTAGGTCTAGGGATAGGACATGCCATTAGACACCTGTGACCCAAATTCCTAAAAGGTAAATTCTTCAGACAAAGGGAACATTAAAGATTTAAATGCAACGGTGAAAACCTGAGATCAGAGAGAGACTTTGAACTCTCAATGCTTCGACATCCAGCTTAAGGGAACTTAGAAAGGTTCAATGATTGAAAAGGATCCTAGTGAGACAGATACTGTATTTTAAACTCCCAGTATCCCAATTCATTCAATTAAAACCCAACAAGAACATCTAAGACAAATTTGTTAATTCATACATCAACTAGCAGTATATTGTAGCCACTACACTGGTTAAATTAACTTAAATCAACATTTAGATAACACATACAGCAGAAAACATCAAAGGTAGGGAGAGCAGAAACATAGGGTACCATGCGAGGGTATATCCTATGCCATATTTCTGATGCGTACCAGAGAAAAGAAATGAAATGAATTACAGAAGGAGAACAAAGACCAAGTAAGAAAACATCACCGCCGCTTTAAATCAAGATCCAAAGAAATGTGCTTGTCATATTAAAGAGCAACACCAGTCATGTACAACATTTCCAACATCTTGATATTCAGTTTGAATACATCTTCCTCCGCCTATCTTACAACTTTACACAGAGAACTAAATCTCAAGAGAAACGGCTTATAGTTCGCAGATATCCAATCAACAATGCTTTCAATGAGTTTTTCTCGAGTCCTTATAGCTGAGAGAGAGGCAAAGAAAGTAGGTGAAACACTAAATGAAACATTGAAACATAAAATGGAAGAATGGCTCAAGGCCATCCTGTCTTAATATCCATGCATTAATCTTCAGTACTCTTTTGAAGAAAAAGTGGTCTTCGACAGGCTGGAATTTACTCCAAGTATGTTCTTTGATGTACTTTGTTGCAGTACTCTGCAGTACTCTGGTGAATAAACAAAAAGGAAAATAAATGACTGTGAGGTATGCCATACTGCATAAAAAATGCTCTGGTAGCATTAGGGCTACTTTCAGGGTGGAAATCTTCTCAGGAGCACAGTGTGGAATGAAAACATTATGGGTATTGTGTCCTTTCTCGGGAGGAGACTTTTGCTGATGTGAAACCTTGATGATATTGTTTTCTCCGCGCTAGGCCTTCTGTGTGATTCATGAGGTCTTCAATCTGGTACTTTGCCTTTAAAACACTGAATTAAGGCTTAACATCTTCAATAATGTGCACTAGAACTCCTTAACTCTATACTGATACTCTTTGCCGCTTCATGACTGTCTCTGTCAGTGAAATGTGAGTTTTAGTGGCACTGGAGAGGTTTTTCAGAGTTGAACTCTGTCCTTTAATGAAAATTTACGCTCTAAGCACCTCCTCAGGCTCTTCTCTATAATATCATGCTCTGAACCCGACTTTCTCTGTGTTCTATGCCACTATAACAGTGACTATGAACCATGGCAGTTTCCACCACCAGTAACCCTGCAAAACAGGTAAACATGTTAAGAATCCATGCGTGGGGAGGGTGGATGCAGTGGAGGGCCATCAGAATGGCAGCGCAACTAAGGTGAATGCGGTGGATGCAGTAGAAAACAACTCAGAAATGCAGTGAAATGATGAAAAATGGTCTGGTGAAAGTTTGGCAGAAGAATGCATGTGGGCCATCCGATCATATCTGGGGGCGATGATCGGCGGTGCATATTGACTCGCAGAATGAATTTGGAGGGTAGGGCATTATAACATAAAATTTAATGTAAAAACATTAAATTCAACCTTTGAACTAAATATGTGGGAATGTATGCAAATGCAACGAAATGACTTTGAATGGTGGGACCCGGTCATGGGCGGAGGGCGATTTGATATGAACTGTCGGATCCCGAGAGATCAATAGTTGTGATCTAATCACATCCGAGCAGAGCGGGGCTGAAACTTCGATGGAGAAATATTAATGATAGTGGCGATGCAACGAGGACTGTCGATCTCGTTTGAACGGGTGGTCACGATTGGGTCGGAGGATCGCAATCGGGGGGGTGGGGGGGGGGGGGGGGCAGCGGGGGATGCATTTGAGAACTTTTGATTGCGATCAGAGCGGGAAAGCGATAACCATTGGATTAGCAGTGAATTGGCGTTGGAGATTATGATTGGGGGATCGCAATTGGGGAGTGCAATGGGTGGCATCATTTAAAAGTTGCGATTGTGATCGGCGCTGGCCATCAGATCTAAGAATAAATTGATGGTTGATATGTGATCAGAGGGGTGAGTTGGGAGAACGGCGGGTGCATTGTAGGAATAGCGCAGATCATCGGATCTGTGTTGATCGACGGCTTAGATCGCGGCGGGAGTATATGGACCAAACGCGCCATCGCATTAGAGATTTTAAGTTCATAAGGGTAAAGGGCTTTCCACTCCGAAAATCCGATGCGATTAGCGCCTCTCGACTTAGCGCTTGGTTCCAGCACTTGGGTCATGTGGGGAAGCGGTTTTGGGGCTGGGGCGAAAGGTGCTAGCCTGTAATATGTTAGAAAATGGGTTTTTTAGCTTGGAAACAGAGTTTTAAGGCTAGCATTAGGCTTTCAATGGAGGAAAAAAGCATTCTTCTTTGCACAGATCCTCCTTGGTACATCGTGTCCAAGGCTACCCACATGTAATTTTCTAAAGTATTTCCAACAATATGAGGAATCACATGGTCCTTGACTCCGTCTATGATCAAATGCTTCGTCTGCGCTTGACTTTCTTCATACTTCTTGAGAGGATTTGCATTAGTTGGTACAAAAATAACCTTATTTGCATGATCTTTGAGACCATACTCATCCAGAACTAAGAGGATTTTTTCCTTCCAGATAACATAGTTGGACATGTCATCCAATCTATCTTGATCCCTTAGTCCATATCGAGCCATATGTCTCAAATATGATAGAAACAATACTTCTCCCTCTGGATTTGGGCTTCCTGGTGACTAGAAACCCTCTAGTGGATACTTCTACTGAAAATTTGATTTCCCTTTTGGAAATATTTCTCCCAAACACAAATGGACAACACTCTCGGATCCTCTTGATAGAAACTCAGATCCTTTTGGCTCATATATGCCGAGTAACTATCTTCCTCCCGCCTTTATTGACTTAGCTAAGCACAATTATGCACCTGTAGAATCTCCACCCCACAAACACTGCTGAAGATCTGAAGCACTGCTTCCAGATCTTGGAAAAATTATTCTGCAACTAGAGAAATGACTGAATTGTGTCTTACTGAATGGTCCAACGTAGCCTTAGCGCTGCTCAAAAGTGGATTGCGTAACCCCAGACTAGGTGACACAGTACTTACGCTTCCCTGGGAAGGGTGTGCATAAGCCTGAAGGCCTTTTGCAGCTTCAAAGATGTCCTCTTCTCGATCTATGTTCTCCTATTGTCAAGACGCCCTTTCCAGATCTGCTTCTTCTTCTGCCACCCTGCAGAAAAATATTTCTTCGGCTGATTGCTAGAGATTCAACTTTATCTACTATTGCTTTGATACCATTTGAAAATTCTATTGCAATATATTGGTTTATTTATCCTACTTGATTTAAATTAATACAAGTTATTTTTAGAAATAAGATTCCAAAAATACCGAAATAAACAAAACTACAACCCACACATGCAGATCATTTACTGAATAATACGCTCATACAACAAAGTGACACATGGATTTTTGGACATAAGCCCCCAGAAAAACCCAAAGCGGGAAAATCTATGCAACATATATGAGGGTTTATTATTAAGTAGTTCTAAGTACAGTAAATCTAGGTTCCAAATCTAGAAAACCCGACAGAGACTAAAAGAAATAAAATATGTAGCTAACCTGAAGTTCTAGTGCCAGATATCTGATTGATCCACACCCTCAAACGTGATTTACAAGACTCAACCCATATCTGGCCTTGGAAACCCTCAGGATTGCCCATGAAGCCTCATTTTCAGCCCTGCTAGCCTCAGAATGCCACTGCGCTACCAGGGAAAATTTTAAGGATGGAAATTTATCTTAAAGTTTAGAAACGATGGCGAATCTTACTAGTCCCCAATATGTAAATTGTAAAAATTTTGATGATATTTTTGTAAAAATATTTCTGTTTGTGATTATTTTTTATTAGTATATATAAAAATTTGGAAATTTTTAAGGTACAATAATTTTATACTATAAAATTTGGGCGAATCAATTTTCAAAAAAATGGAAATTGGCAAATCTGTTTTTTGGAAAAAGCATGGAAAAATAGCCCACCTACGAATATTAGCCCCTAAAATTTTCCCTGTGCGCTACCCAGAGAGGGACTACATAACCCTTGGAAGGGTGACACAGGCCTTACGCTCACCCTGGAGACCCTTTGCGTAACTTCTGCAACCCCCTGGAGCCTCTGCGTTGTCCTGTGTAGCACCTGCGTAGTTGTTGCTATGCTTCTCTGTGTTGTCATTGTTGCTGCTCCTCTGCCTCTTACTGGCTCTTGGCTCTTGGGATCATATCATCCCCTTAGCCAATACTACCCCTCATTGCAGGGAATTCCTCCAGAAATTCTTAGCAAATCTGCCCTAGAATTGTAGATCTATTCCTCGGCTCTGTAACTATGTGTCTCTTCCAACTGACCCTCAAGCCTTTCTCTTATAATTTTTCATTCATCTCATCAACGACTGAGATTAAAACATTAATCAACAACCGAGATTAAAATATTGCTTGATCCATGTGAATTAAGATAATTTCAGCACATGTCTTAATTAATTCACTTTAATTATGTAATTTTCCTAAGTTTAGACTTAGGAAATCCATTAAAATAAATATTTATTTTAATAACCTGAACACCAACTAAAATTTCTCAAAAAAAATTCTGGGTTTTGGATATCAAGTGTTTCCTAGCCCCTCCACAAAATTTCAGTGCTAAAGCACACCCAATGCTACACCAACTATACAAAATCTCAACAGAAGCAACATGACTACTAAGGAATGGAGAAATCTGGAATGGAGAAAGGGAATGGTTGGGTTCCTTATTAAAAGAACTAGGTAGGACTTTTCCATTTTCAAGAAAGGTATTCCAGTTACAACATTAAAAATAAAATGGCAAAATCTCTTATTAGTAATTCAGAAATTTATAACATGTAATGGGATATTTGGAAAAATGTTTATCTATCATGTTAGGCTTATGATGCATTTTGTTGATGGGTTTGAAATCAATTTACCCTAGTTTCTATTGCAAAGTTTAAAGAAAATGGAATTTAGTATCCAAAGATAATATAGGTCCATATATAACTCTTTGTATCATCATGGACTTATTAATATTTTGCTAGAAGAACATTTGCAAGAAAAAAGGAGATAATTAGCTAGATTTATTATTAAGAAATCACTTTGTAGAAGCTCTTGAGAAAGAACCAAACAATAGGGTCAAAAGTAGTAGAATAAAATAAAACCCTAACCATGAAAAAGAGAGAGTCGAAGAATAAATTCAAGAGGATAATATGACTAAAATTCCAGAAGATCCATTTGAGGAGAATACTCAACTATCCCAATTTGTTGAAAAGTTGAAAAAAAAGTGATAAGCATGACCTTAGAAGAAATAAAGCCAACCCAAGATAGTCAACACCTGAAAAAATTAAGAAAACAAAGAACAACATAGAAGAAAAGCAAAACATTGGAAGTTCAGGAATGGGTGTAAGAAGGAGTAAAAGAATTTCCAAATTGTCAACAAACACTCAATCACTAAAAATGATATATCTTGAAAATGAAGGATTTAACACACCTCCTCATATAGTTAGTCCAACAAGCAGTCCAAAAATACAAAATCTAGAAATCGATCCAGTTGAACAAGAGATCTATGATTATGTGGAATATTTAGAACAAAAGACATATCAAAAAGCAAAATCTTCTCAAGTTGAATTGGGCGAGACCTCGACAACAAAACCAAGTGAAATACATGAAAACAATATTGAAAAGAATCTGAAGCAGGACATTTATGAATTGGAGATCCTTAATAAACAATTGATGCAGGAAAGGGAAGAGGATAAAGTTCAAAATGAGACATTGAGGACTCAAAATCACAACATCTTGCTACACCTTTGTCATTGGTACAAAAATAATAAGAAACTTAAAGTTCAAAATAAGTTTCTTAAAAACAGGATAAGATGATTACAAGGAATAATTTTAATAAACAAACCAAGAACCATGTTTTCCATTAAAAAGAAGAAAAGGATTACTAGCTTGGATTTACTTGCACAAGAATCACAGATCATTCACTGAAAATAAAGGAAAGGAATCAATTTTGAAATTTTGGTGCATGAGGACATGCAAAACCTTTGGTATGGGAGAATGTTGAAGCTTAGAAATGTCTCTTTTTTACTATCATTTTTGACATTAGATTTCACCTTCTTGTTATTGTTCTACAAAAACCTCAACATATTAAGGTCAAGGTCAAATTCTACAAGATATTAATCATCCATATTTAAATTCTTTGTTTTTAGTGAAATTATGACAAAGATATTCCTCGCAATGACTGAATTTTGCATATTCAACAACTTATATCTATTTCTACAACAAAATCCATTGTTAGATAGGTTGAAACACTCCAGTGGAAGAAATAATGCTATAAAAAGATGACACTTGGATCCCAAATGGATAACCACCTACTGCCATCACTTGGAAAGCTACACAAGATGGGAGATCTCGAAGTCAAAGGCCATGTCAAAATTGGAAACTGCATGTAGAAATCAAACATAGGAAGCAGGGAATCAAGCGATCAATACTAAAGGATTAACTTAGCTGTCAAGATTATAGATCGATATTAAATCTCCTATGAATTTATTTTTCAATATCAAGTCATAAAGAGATTAGAATCTTAGTTATCAGTCTCGTAGGTGTCAAAATCACTTGCATCATATTGGATTAAAACTCTTTCAAGTCGTTTTTACAATTTGTATAAATGTTGTAAGCAAGACAAGAAATATAGTGGTTGTTATTACTGAGTTTATAGTTCTTTTGTTGAGGAAACTGATACTCTGTTTTTATAATATAAATCACTGTTACTTTCAAATGTGTGCATGAAGAGTCTTTGATCATTAATCAATCTTGCACTCTAGGCGGGCCCCTGTGTGCGATGTGAGGTTTTGTTTTTAAGATTTGAGTTGTTTACATTTACGTTTCTTATAGTTTACTCTCATTACAATTATACTTATAATTATTTTCATTATGTTACAAAGTACTCATAAATAGAAAAACACCAAAAAGAGTTTATTTATTTAAGGTAGTTTTGTTATCAATACTTAGTTGTTTTTATCATTCAATTTCAATTTTTAATTAGTTATTTTATCATTCGAATTCAATTTATGATATGCTAAATGGAGTATATTTTAGGGGTTAATTACGCACATTATTAACCATTCTTGAGTTATGATCTTACCTTTTATGCATTAGATTTAATTGTCATTCTCTTTCAAAGAAATTTTATTTTTTACAGATTAGATTTCATTTTCATTTTTTTCACAACATTTAAAATATGTATTTCCTTATTTTAAATTTAGCTTAAATATTTCCTTTTAGTAACTAGTGCAGAATGAGTTCAATTTCATAGCATTAGAATTAAATTACTTTCTTTCATGTTCGATTTTCAAGCATTTCCTTTTGATAGTTAGATTTAAGTGTGGACTCTCGCACTTTTGAGATATATTTGATTTCAAAAGCTCAATTTAGTTAGTGGGGACTCTGGATTGAAAGAACATGTGCGTCATTAGTCTCCAAATTGTATGAAGAGAAATCATCCAACTTTTCAATTAGTTTCATTTTTATAATTTACTTAATTTGCAGAATAAATCCTAACATATATAGTACACATACATTTCACAAGTACACTAATCCTGGTTGAAATTTAATGAAGCAAATTAAAGACAATTTATTTACCAAACACCATTGTTTTTTTTTTCTGAATGAGACTAATATATTAATGTACAAAAAAGTTACAAGGAGGTTGAGGCCTCAGCTGGTCTGGCCCATAGAATAGGCATTCTGAACAGCAAACATGACCAATAAAGTTTACCAAATGAGCTACTTTAACAGAATTCATCAGGTAGACCATCAAGAAAGTGTCGCCCTCGCAAGGGAAACTGGCCATGAAACTTAGACATTCAACCAAAACACAGTAGCGAAGAGCAGATAAGCATAAAGAACTGTTCCCAACCAAAACAAAACCAAGCCGCCCATGAAGGGGAAACCGGCTAATTGACAAACTGTAATATTGATAATAGATAAACTGTGGTAGAGAACAAGTAACCATTACAAACTTGGGCCTATGCCCAACCGAAAACCTGTGAAGAAGGAGACTAACCATTTTGAAAAATAATGAGAGGAGGGGGGAGATTCCTCAACAACACGACAAGCATAGGCATAAGGGTTGTCCTCTTCTTGCTTTTCTTCCTTAGCATTGTGGCAGCCTCGCTTGGTGTCACTCGAACCAGGTGATATAGCATCGACACCCAGTGCAAGTTCTGGAGTTGTGCTCTACAACGACCGGGGAGAAAAATGAACGAAGAGGCGACATAACAGGGGTGAAGCTTCCAGAGGAAACCATACTGAAGGTGAAAGGGTGCGAGCTTGGATGATTGCGCTGCATAAATGTAGCAGGGCAGGTGACAGCGGCGGAATTAATGAAGGCAAGGACGAGGGCGAGGGTGGCAGTGTTAATAGCCCATGCGCCGACCCACATCCCCTGCCACGTATCAAACCATTTGAGCACCCGCATCCAGGGTACCAAACACCATTGTTATAACACAAGAGTGTATACATTTAGAAAAATCCAAAAACCTGAGCACCCTAATTCTAAAATTAGATCTGAGAAAAGCATATTACTACTTTTATTGGAGTTTTCTTCATTTGGTTCTTACTAAGATTTGGCTCTCATATAATATGGTGCAGTAGATCATGGTTTGTGTGAATATTGTTCAATTTTCTATTCTTATAAATGGTGTCCCATCCAGTTTTTTCAGGGAGACTAGAGGATTGAGGCAAGGTTTTTCACTTTCTCCACTTCTGTTCATCATTTTATTGAGAGCCTTAGTCATTTAATTATTAAAGAAAAAAGCTTGGCTCAGATTGTTGGTATTATGGTCATGAGACACATTTCTATTGCCCACCTATTTTTTGTTGATGATGTTTTATTATTGGGGATGGGGGCCCTTACGAAATGGAGAAGGCATTACAAGGTCATTGATAGTTTTAGAAGGGCTATGGGGTTAATGTCTAGAAAGGAAAACTATTTTTTAAATTAAATTTGGGGTGGATCCAACTGTTGTAAAATTAATTATTGAAATGTTTTTCTTTTTAGGTCTCACATCTTTCATAGGGTTTCTTCTATTGGGTTTCTTACTTAAACCAAATAGATACTTGGTTAAGGATTGATAATGACTAGTGGAGAGATTTGAACACAAGATTAAAATGTAGACAAATAAATGGTTGAAAATTGTGGGCATATGTTGGGTCAATTTACTGTTGCAAATTAATGCAAGTATTCATTATCAATCTGGGTTAGTGAACTTATAAGCATCCCCAAAGTATATGGGTTTCAATCATAGTCAAATTTAGAAGATGAATTATTGATGGTTAAATAAATGCATATTACAAATATAAAACTAACTTAATTAATTTCTAAACAATGGATCAAGATATATGAAATAATAATCAAGAGGCTCTATGTTCAAAGGTCCTGGTTGTCCTTCATTACTGATTTAATTTTATCATCAATGCCATTGTAAAAATATGAAAGTAGGAAATGATAAATCTGATTTCTAAACAATAGATTAAGATATATGAAATAATAATCAAGAGGCTCTATGTTCAGAGGTCCTAGTTGTCCTTCGTTATTGATTTCATTCTATTCTGAAAACATGAAAGAAAGAAATTATAAATCTAACTTCTAAACAATAGATTAACATATATAAAATAATAATCAAGAGGCTCTATGTTCAGAGGTCTTGGTTGTCCTTCATTACTGATTTCATCTATCCTTAATACTATTGTGAGAACATGAAATCGAGAAATGATAAATCTAACTTCTAAACAATAGATTAAGATATATGAAATAATAATCAATAGGCTCTATGTTCAGAGTTCCTGGTTGTCCTTCATTACTGATTTTATTCTATCCTTAGTACTATTGTGAAAACATGAAAGTAGGAAATGATAAATCTAACTTCTAAACAATAGATTAAGATATATGAAATAATAATCAAGAGGTTCTATGTTCATAGGTCCTGGTTTTCCTTCATTACTGATTTCATTCTATCATTAATGCTATTGTGAAAACATGAAAGAAGGAAATGATAAATCTAACTTCTAAACAATAGATTAAGATATATGAAATAATAATCAAGAGGCTCTATGTTCAGAGGTCCTGGTTGTCCTTCATTACTGATTTCATTCTATAATTAATGCTATTGTGAAAACATGAAATAAGGAAATAATAAATCTAACATAAGCAAACTAATTCATAAATTACAGCTATGAAAACTAAGAAGTGAACTTAGCTCAGTGCGGGGGGCCTTCCACCCTTGCCTCACACACTGAAGGTAAACTCAGTTACTCAAGACTTCAAGCAATCAAGCAGCATGTAACAACATCAAAATATGATATAATATATCTTCTATTATGTATTCAAGTCTCAGAAATAATAATAATAAGTCATACATGTTCCAATATATTCTCTCTTGGAGAAAGAGCACTCTTATTTATACATGAGTGCTTTGAAAACAAGATAAGAAACTCATTATTATAAATCCACTCTTCTCTCAACCGATATCCCTATAATTACAAAATATGATCCCTTCAAATCCTCACTCATATCTCACAAATCTTGGATAAGATATGTTATCAAAATCTCCATGATATTGTCCTTGGAATCTTCCATGATCTTCTCCTTGGAATCTCCATGATACTCTCCTTAGAATAATCTTGAGCAATTACCCTTTGAATTATTGAAATGGTGGAGGAAATATTCAAGAGGATTTTGAATAATTTTTCCAAATAATCCTACACCTTTACAAAGCTCATCCACATTTAAGATATTAGTGAAATATGTAAATTTTCCAATAATTAATCACAAGTTCTCTAATAATATTAAAAATAAATAAATTGGAAAATAATGAGGTGAACCCATGGAGATGGTATGCTAAATGGATAAATGAGGTGATAGAATGTAAGGAATGGTGAGGATAAACGTGATGAAAATATGACAATTATGAGACCCAACATACCCCCAAACTGAACTTGTTGCATGTCCTCATGCAACCTTGCATGGATAAAAACTTTTGGCTTTGCATGATTTTGGTTTCTAACAATGTATCATTCCAAGATGTAAAATACATGTACTGCAACTGATATTTTCTATGGTTGGTTCTTGTGTTAACAACCATGAATATAACAAATGTTGGTTCTTGTGTTAAAAAAATTCATTTTTTTTATTTTTTTACTTTTATTTCGCATGTATTGAAAATGATAAGTCATGTACTGGAAATGATAAGTCATTAATATGCATAAGAAAACCTTTTCTCATATTTTTGAATCATGCCAAAATAGATATCAATGTATTTGAATCAATTGCAACGAAGTGTAGTTTGGAGGAGTCATGTTGGTCGACAATATGTGAGATGATGAAAGGAATAAAACGGTTATGAATATACCCCCCCCCCCCCCGCCCCCCAAACTGAATACAGGTTATGTTTACAAAAAGGTAAAAGATGATGTAATATGGCGAGGGAATTTTCCAAATTCATTTATTTTCAACATGTAAGAAAATTGTTTGATTAAAAATTAGAAAATAACATACCTTCACTTACCCAAAATGCTAATGAACTATGCAAAATGTAGCTGCTGGCGCGCTTCTGGATCTAGACAATGTCATGCTGATTTGCATGAGAGAATATTTCATAATGCTACATCAGGAAAATATCGTGGTGTTGGATCATGTGAATATCATGCTGCTAGATGAAGTGAAGGAATTTGTATTGTTGCTTGGTTGTATGAATCTGAAGATGATATCTGAAAGTGGAACTGTCATACTCTCATATGGTTGAAGGAATGCTGTCGCAACCACTGCTCTGTCATGAAAAATATATAGTCTTCACCCGCTTCAAAAATATGATGGTACAATTCAGGTCATGCGAATGAATGTGTCGGTGTCGAGCATGAAAAGAAGTCATTGGATTACCGACCATTAATGGATGTCGTTAACCAATGCAAGGCAAACTCACCATTGATGTCAATGAGTGCCAAGGTACCCTAGTACATCTTGCGAAGCGTGAATAAATGATCTGATGTTGAACCACTTGCAAGAACCAACAATCAAGGGACATTGATGTATTCTCATGACTGTTGGTGAGAGAACCTATCATTAGGGCATACAAGCCTCAAGGTACTAATGATGACTCTAGTCTCTATCCCAGATAAGATGCTGAAGTCGATGGGTTGAGACTTGTTGAAAGGTGGGCCTTAAGGAATTCCACATCAGTCAACACGAGTTTGTACAAAATTATTGATAGGACTATAGATGAAAATATCTCAGAATCATGCAGTGTATATGGTAGGGAAATGTAATCATGGAAAGAGAGCTTTGGGATTTTTATTGACAAGGAAAAATGAACTGAAAAATAAGAAGGAAATGATGTATGCAGTTCAGAAAAATAGGCATGTATGAAATCATGAAGGATAAGGAAATGGAAGATGGGTTGCAACATAGGGATGATTAAGGCGCTTGGAAGGAAAAATGTGAGTAAAAATATCATGACGCAAAAGGTTTTTTGTGTAATGGGAAATGTCACGATATGTGCGGTGAAGAATTAGTTCCTTCAAGCATCCAATGATTATTCCTTTGTCGCCTTTGTGTGTCATCTTCATCGATTATTCCTGTATGAAGTGACTCAAAAACAAATTAGCTCATTTTTAAGGATTTATGAAATGTATATTTAGTATTATTTTTCAAAGTTACACCAAATATGGAAAAATCCCATAATATACTGTTTTTGCGCTATTTTCTAGGGATTCCTGAAAAACAGGTCATGTTTGACTAGCATTGACCGGGCATGTTTTAGCTCGGTTTGACCGAACCAATAGGTTTTCGTCCATTCTTAGTTCCCAAGCTTTCTAAATATGTGCTCAGCTGGTGCCCAGGTGTCCTGCAAGTATGACATCAATGAAACCATTACGGAAATTTCCAGTTCTGTCCAAAAATACTCTTAAAACCCAATTTTTACTAAAATTTCTAAAAATTGAAAACATAATTTATTTTCCTAAATATGCATAATAAGGTCAGAATAGGTCATATGTGGATGGTATAAAGTGGAAAATGATGGAAATTAGGTGGATTTAATAATAAAAAATTGATCAAAAAAATGAGGGCCAACATCTGTCTCTCCCTTGCTTACTCTCAAGCATGTCCTCATGCTTGCCTCTTTCTCTTTGAATTTCTACCTCTGAATGATGATTGCCTTGCTGATGTACTTGTGACTTTGGCCTCAGATGTTGAAGCTTCTTGTTTAGCTGCCCTTTTTGGAAGATATTTTGTGAAAATTCCTTTTAGAACTGAGTTCTCGACACCTTCATGTTTTTTTCTTTAACCTTTTCTGCCTTAGATGAACACCATACTTGCAAATCGAATATTATTCTCCCTTCAGAGATCCTCAAATTTTGAAAATCAAATTTGAAAATACCGCTCTCTGTCCTTCAAAATCATTTTTTTTAATAAAATGAATCTTTGTTCTTAAAAAAAAAATATGTATTTTGGAAAAACAATTTATGTCCTAGAGAAATTGAGATTGGAAATACCATGTATGCATCATAACCATTCATTTACTTCCTTTGAGAATTTGTTTTTTTCTTACCAACAATTTGTGTCTTTCTCTTTTCCATACACAATCCATCTCTAGCAGTAAAATATATTTTTCCTTGCCTTTAAATCTTCAATTTCTGTGACTTCTGAGCTACAACAATTTCTGTGTCTTCTGAATGAAGAATAAAATTCCCCAAAAAATATTCAATGTACATAGCCTCGCTATTCTGAAAATTGATTTTTAAATCTCTTCCTTTTGCACAATAAAATTCCTTTGTTCTAGTGTTAAAAGGAGTTCTCTGCTCTTTAAAAACTGATAGAAAGTTTGATCTCTAATTTTATAAAGACCATAAAAACACTTTAACAATGTTTTTACTGCTCCATAACTCATATTTCAATCTCTGTTTTGCCAAAATTTTCTCAAAAACCCCTTCTCTATTTTTTTTTATAAATCGAATGCTGGAGATGCTAGATAAATTGAATGCTGGAGAGAATGCTTATGCTGGAGAAAAATGTTCAAGTTAACCACTTCTTTGCCTTTTTTTTTAATTCGATTTTCTGGCTTTTTCTCCTCTCTATATTTTGAAAAACCGATTTTTTCTTTGAGCCTTGAGCTCCTCTATTTGTCAAACTTTCTCTCATCATGGTTTGATTTCTGCCTTTAATCCATTACTAAATTCCTCTCTGTAATTAAAATTTGTTTGCAATGTTTGGAAGTCGAGTTCTAAAACTACAGGTCTCTGTCAAAGCTCAATTTCATAATTTTCCAGTGTAATTAATGAGACATGCTCCAGATTTTTTTTTAAAACCATATACCTCAAAAACTTCTTCGATCTACGCTGCTGCAAAAAGGAGTCCACTGCTGATAAAAAATATTTGTTCACCGTGTCAACAAAAACATCTTCACAATCCATGACCCCATTCTTCAATCTCCATTTTTCAAAATTGTTCACAAAATTCTCCTCTCTGCTTTTAAAAAAAAATTCTCTATATATATGAGAAAAATTTTGCTTACTATATATGAAAATATTTTTATGCGTATGATGAATGAGAAAAAAAAAATTTGGCTCACTGTGTAAGAAGTTGTCACTGTGCATATGCAAATAAGATTGCGTTTTTTTTTCAATTTCACATCCATGCTTGAAAGAAATTTTTTGATTTGAGCTCTATTACCTGATCTGGTAGTGACTTGAAGAAATTTCTGAGTTATTAACTCATGTTCCTGTGGTTGAACAATATTATTAGTATTCCTCTTCAACTCTGAGAATTTACTCATTAAACAGGTGGTGAGGTTGTTTAAATGGTGGCAGATTTTTGCAATTTATAGCTAGATTTTAACTCCTCACTGAATGACACATCCCCCACGAATATCTCAAACTTAATATTCCTAAAATCCATTCAATTGCTAGAAATTTGGAATTGATTTTTTTTACCTCTTCATTATGTGGATTTTGTGGAGTTTGTTGGTGAGTTCGGTCAAATTGGCGTAGCAGAGATTTTGGCTGTTAATATTCTTCATTAAAATCGATGCACCCTCCTTATTTTTGTTTCTATATATTCTGTTGGCTTCTCTTAATTTTCAGTTTATTTGTTCTACACAACACTGTCTGCATCTTTCCTACTTATTTCTCCTTCCACGAGGATGCTCTCTACGTGCATACAAATGCATAGCATCATGATCCTCTACCTGAGCCTAATTATAGCTATGATGGTGGAAGAAATACATTTTAAAAAACATTTTGATACTTCTAGGCAATGGCTCCGAGTTTTCACGGCAAAATTTCTTTGTTTGACTGCGTCCTCCGTCCTTCAGATTACATGGTGTACAAACCTGTCTTATCACTGTGTGTACTCACTTCATGTACACTCCATATTTCCATGATGGATTCCTTGTCTTATCACCGTAATCCTCCACGTTTTTTGTTCTTTACTTTATTTCATGGCTCATCCATCCTCCGTTCATGCTCATCCATTCATTTGCATGCTTACTTTGGTTTATAATTTCCATGTCCTTTCATTCTTTTCCACTTGTTTGTATGATATAAATTGCATTGCATATTTGTATATTTCATATAGTTTTCCTGCATTGGTTTTCATTTCATACATTTTCTTTTGTCATCTTACATATATGATCATCATTTTTTTTTTATAATGACACTAACTTCCTTATGGTTTTGTAGGAAACAAAAATTTCTCATGGGTAAATGTAGGACTCAATATTTGATCAAAATGCTTATAAAATGTTTGGGATTAATGTAAAGGTATATGGAATGAATATATGAAATTTAATATGGTAGGGTAATGGATATGGTTATGATAAATGTAGAATTATGATGGAATGTAGGATAATGAGGGTAAATGTAGGGTTTTGATAGGATGCATATTCAAGTTTAAATTAGTTTAAAAATTCTAGAAATTTTTTCAAAATCAAAGGTTCTATGAACATTTTTTTACTTACTGTACTTTCCCTTTCACAACATAGCTTGATGTTCAGAAAATGGATGTGGCTTGTCATGATAAAACTTGACTTGTTCTTCTTATTATTAGCTTCATGTCTTTTGCCTCAATCTGGATTTTATTGTAGGGTTGTTGACATTGTTGGTCCACAACTGAAAGTGAGTTTTGGAAATGAACTCAACATCTTGTGAATTATACTTTGATTTGACTTGAATATTCGCTTTCATATTTTTAAATATTGGCTTTGAAAATCCTTCATCCATGGAGTTGACTTCTTGAATCTTCTTATGACCTGCAAACATAGCATTTGCCTGTAATAAAATCTTAGATGATGGAGGAAGAGAGGTGTACATTATCTCTTCTTCCAAGAAATATTTATAGTAATTTAAAGCAACGCTTAAAAAAAAGTCCAAAGATGATATACAAAGAAATTGCATTTATTTACCCCTTTAGGAATGGTGGCCATCCTAGACCTCCTAGCAGTATTTTGTTCACAAAATCTTTGTTTTACATCAAATTAGAGTGATTCTAATTCGAAGTTAAATTTAATGCATATGGCTACTTCTATTATAAACATGTTTTCAAAATGGTTTAATATGATATGCCAAAAATGATGAGAAGTACCATGTTCGATGGAGCTGCTTATGAATTTTTGACTAGACCAACTGTCACTATTTTGAGCGTAACTTTTTCATTAAATATCGGATCGATGTGATTCCACTTGGAGATTAAATTAGCATTTTTTTAAAATCAGTAGGTTTTATATCACAAAATAGGTTATGAACAGACCTAGGAGGCATATTTTGATTATGCTGATTTTAAGACATGTAGTCACTAATTATGGAATAACGTTTTCACCTGTCCTCCAAATGGGATGATTCAAGTTGTGTATTGAACTAAAATTAAATATCTATCTCCATTATAAATATATTTTGAAAATAAGATGATTTTATTTTTGAAATATCCCAATGAAAATTCAAGACCTAGATTTGTCATCTTGCAGAGTTTTCGACAAGCAGTTAGTATTTTGAGCATAGTTTTTTCATATAATGTCGGATTGAGCTGATTAAAATTTATTTTGAAACTAGATTCCAAGGGCTATCGTCCCAATGAATTTCAGGTAAAAAGGTTTCAATTAGAGCCCTCAAATAAATGTTGTACTAACTCTGTCCTTAAAATGTTTGCTTGAAATCTAGTGTTTATTTTGATCATTTTTATTTGTGATCCAAATTGAAATTTTAAAAAGGGATTTAAAAACTAGATTTCAAGAGATGCCTGGTTTAAAAACATGCCTTTAAAACTAATCCTATATGGTTCCCCATAATAGGATTTTCCTTAGTGCATTTTGTCATGAAATCCCTTCAAATGAGTAATGATGTGAAGAATTATTTATGAGAAAAAAGTGTTATTGTGAACTCATTCCATCAATTTATTTATTTTATTCTATTATATCCTAATTTTTGATCCTTGAGATCATGTAAAAACATATGAGGAGAGCATACTTATTCAAAACTGAAGAAAATAATATCCTACCTACTCTATTGCAGAAAAATAAATTTTCCTTTCAAGTATAGGAAAATTTCCAGTGCATCCATTTGCGTAACAAGATGAGAATTAAAATCACATCCAAGTTTGAGAAATATACTTTTAAAAATTCTTGGACATGAAAATTAATCTAATCATAAGATTTTGATGAGAAAGAACATTGAAAAACGGAGTGGTATTGTGACCAAGTTTTAAGATGATCAAATTCTTCGAGTGTCACTTGTTAAAAATCTGAAATGCATGGGGGATATTTTGATATACATGCTATAAAATCTTCAATTTCAGGTTCCAATGTTTGATCGTCATCGTATGTAATCTTTGAGTCATTCATCTCCTTGCTAGAAGAAAATTCTAATTTTTCCTTTTGTGGATCCTCTTCATCGACGCTTTGTTCCTCTTCCAAACTTCTGAATTGAAGATTCATCCCTAGTGATCACTCTAAATTTTGGACAAGATCCTTCTCGTGACATACCCTCCAAATGGCTTCTTTATCATCATGTTGTTTTAGATCTTGTTGGACAAATGGATTTTTATTGTTTTTTTTTTTTTTATAGGGGGTTTGTTTAATGAATCAATCTTTCTAATCTCTATCCTAGGCATGAGAAAACTTAAATAAAAGAAATAATAGGTTTTTTTCATTTTTTTTATGTGTTTTCTAAACAATCTTCCTAATTGACTATGTTGAAGTATGCTTCCCCGGCAATGGTGCCAAAATGTTCGGTCAATTTACTGTTGCAAATTAACGCAAGTATTTATTATCAATCCAGGTTGGTGAACTTAGAAGCATCCCCAAAGTATATGGGTTTCAATCATAGTCAAATTTAGAAGATGAATTATTGATGGTTAAAGAAATGCATATTAAAAATATAAAACTAACTTAATTAATTTCTAAACAATGGATCAAGATATATGAAATAATAATGAAGAGGCTCTATGTTCAGAGGTCTTGGTTGTCCTTCATTATTGATTTCATTCTATCATCAATGCCATTATAAAAGTATGAATGAAGGAAATTATAAATATAATTTCTAAACAATAGATTAAGATATATGAAATAATAATCAAGAGGCTCTATGTTCAGAGGTCCTGGTTGTCCTTCATTATTGATTTCATTCTATCCTTAATACTATTATGAAAACATGAAAGCAGGAAATGATAAATCTAACTTCTAAAAAATAGATCAAGATATATGAAATAATAATCAAGAGACTCTATGTTTAGAGGTCCTGGTTGTCCTTCATTATTGATTTCATTCTATCATTAATACTATTGTGAAAACATGAAAGCAGGAAATGATAAATCTAACTTCTAAACAATAGATTAAGATATATGAAATAATAGTCAAGAGACTCTATGTTCAGAGGTCCTGGTTGTCCTTCATTACTGATTTCATTTTATCCTTAATACTATTGTGAAAACATGAAAGCAGGAAATTATAAATCTAACTTCTAAACAATAGATTAAGATATATGAAATAATAATCAAGAGGTTCCGAATGCGGATGAGGTGGCGGACTGAAGAGACCTGGGGCCCTGCGCAGCTCCCAACGGAGCTCGCATGGGATGCCCACATGGCCTCATGCATTAGACTTAAAGGTGATATTAATACGCCTCGAGTCGACCAGCTCTAGATTTATTGCACCTCGACGCTGCTGTATATGGCGGTCATTTGGTTGATGGCTCTCACAATGGATGGCGAGCATGACAGGAGCAGCCATGGGAGAGCTCTGACTCCCCTTCGTAGTGATTTCTCTCCTGGCTTTGCCGATTCCAGTTTTAAAACTTAGACTGGGCATCGATGTTGTATTCTGGCCTTCTTGGAGACGCTACCGGGAATTCACTTCACCAACAGCCCCTTCTGCAGCGTCTCTGCCCCGCCTGGCGTCTCTGTCGAGCTTCTTGCAGGTACTTTGATTCCTTCTGACTTTCATTTGCTCTCCCATGGTCGTTGCCCCTCTGCTCATAGGGCTACTGTCTCTTCTGTTGTCTCGCCTTGCTCGCACCACCCTGGACGTCGTCCCTCCGCTCACAGCGTCTCCATCTCCTCCATCGACCAGCCTCGCTCGCGCCACCTTCTCCTCTCCATGCCTTGCCTCAGGCAGCGGATGCGATGTCGGCGTGGAGTTAGTCGGGGTCAGGCCTCTGTCATTCGTCCCTCGCCCTCTTCTGATTTGAGCTCTTCCTCTGAAAGTGATGAACCCACTCCTCCACCAGCTTCGCGCAGAGGTAGGGGTAGAGGACGCGGGCGGGAAGCTGAGAATTCGAACAATGTCAGCAGAGGATGTGGGCGAGCTTATGCTCCCGGTCGCATTTCTAGTCAGCCCATTCCACCTGACCCTTCTGCTCCTCCCAGTCAACCCATTCCACCTGGCCCTTCTGCTCCACCTAGTCAGCCCTTTCCACCTAGCAGAGGGCATTTGGGGTCCACTATCAGGCAAACTACCCAGAATGCTGAGCTGCGCTTTCACTGTACCTCTATTGACTCCATTGTCACAGCCTTCATAACTGTCTCCCTTCGTGAAGAAATCCCTCATTCTGCTCCCGACCGTCCTGCTCCTCCCTCTCCTCCCCGCGCCCCCTGCTCCAACCTCCCTCTTCAAACTGGGCAAATTTCTGTTGCTGAGAACCAGGACCTGAAGGTTGATAGTCAAGCGAGCATGGCAGATAGTAGCAATGATGATGAATATGGGTGCAGAATTGTTGAGGAGCCGATGTCTTCAGAGCATGATGGATGACCCAAGGCGCGCATTCAGCATTCTCCCCAGGTCTCCTTTCTCAATTACTGTTGGAGCTTTTGTGTTTTACTGTTTTAGATGTCAGCCAGTATGGCTGATAGATGTTTTCAGTTTATATGTTATTGTCTCTATGTCTTGCATAAACTTAAGGCCGGTTTCCCTATCATGGGTGGCCCAGATATTTATGTTTTTAGGATCGGTTTCCCGCTATGTCGATCCAGGTTTCTTAAGAACAGCTTGCTTATCAACCCCAGCTGTCTGGCTTTCATAGTAGCAGCTGTGGCAGTTTTGTACTAGTACTTTTACACTTAATAGAATTAGTCTCACTTAGAAAAAAATAATAATCAAGAGGCTCTATGTTCAGAGGTCCTGGTTTTCCTTCATTACTGATTTCATTCTATCATTAATGCTATTGTGAAAACATGAAAGCAGGAAATGATAAATCTAACTTCTAAACAATAGATTAAGATATATGAAATAATAATCAAGAGGCTCTATGTTCAGAGGTCCTGGTTGTCCTTCATTACTGATTTCATTCTATCATTAATGCTATTGTGAAAACATGAAGCAGGAAATAATAAATCTAACTTAAGAAAACTAATTTATAAATTACAGCTATGAAAACTAAGAAGTGCACTTAGCTCGGTGTGGGGGCCCTTCCACCCTTGCCTCGCACAATGAAGGTAAAATCAACTACTCAAGGCTTCAAGCAATCAATCATCATGTAACAACATCAAAATGCGATAGAACAGATCTTCTATTATGTCTTCAAGTCTCAGAAATAATAATAATAAGTCATACAAGTTCCAATATATTCTCTCTTAGAGAAAGAACAATCCTATTTATACATGAGTGCTTTGAAAACAAGATAAGCAACTCATAATTACAATTCCACTCTTCTCTCATCCAATATCCCTATAATTACAAAATATGATCCCTTCAAATCCTCACTCATATCTCACAAATATTGGATAAGATATTTTATAAAAATCTCCATGATCTTCTCCTTGGAATCTTCCATGATCTTCTCCTTGGAATCTCCATGATATTCTCCTTAGAATAATCTCGAACAATTATCCTTTGAATTATTGAAATGGTGGAGGAAATATTCAAGAGGAATTTGAATAATTCTTCCAAATAATCCTACACCTTTACAAAGCTCATCCACATTTAAGATGTTAGTGAAATATGTCAATTTTCCAATAATTAATCACACATTCTCTAATAATATTAAAAATAAATAAATTGGAAAATAATGAGGTGAACCCATGGAGATGGTATGCTAAATGGATAAATGAGGTTGTTGTGGTGGATTTGACGCACGGGTGTACGAAATCACAGCAATTTAAGGGGTGTGGTATACCCCTATAAACTATTGGTAACAGGCAAAAAGTGGTGGAGCTCAAAAGCATATAATCTAGAGGAAAGAATATGCGAATGTATGCTCAAAGTAAACTAAAACTAAAACACAAATATACAAAAGCTATTGAAGAGATTCAAAGCGATAATAATGCAAACGATGGCTCAAAGGCCTCTTCTTATTAAACGTTTGATATGGAGAAGAAATTTTACCCACTTTCCAAAGGGCCCCCAGACAATGGTTCTAGGTCTCGATGCAAGGATGTTGGTTTCCAAGCTCTGCCTCTAATGCAGTCTCCCTCTCTCTCCGCTGTGATGGACTAGGATTGTTGGGTGGCCAAAAATCGAGTCCCCTCTATCTCCAGTTCTAGGTCACACACTGTTGGTATTGCTTGGGAAATTATGGCCAGCATAACAATGTGATCACCCTTTCTTCATCTCTTGGTGACTTTATATAGGGGAGTTTCAAATCCTCCTGCCCTCCCTTGGTACATGATGGATGGTGACCCAAGGGAGAGGTATGATTCCATTGTCTGCTCCAAATATTCCTTTGTGTGCTCACATAGTGTCTACGGAGGCATTGGTGGCTATCCTTAGGGTGCTTCATATAAGGAGTAACTGTCCTTTGCTTTGTGTGGTCCCGGAAAGTGAAATTTTTCCATTTCCAGGAATGCGCGCTTATCGAGAAAAATGGAGCGCAGAAGGTACTCTTCTCGAAGGATTAAGCGTGCATTTTAGCATTTAAGACTAGTTCAAATTTTATTTTCTCAAAACCTTAGAGATTGTAAATACTTCTTGATTCCATAATGCATTCCTACCCTGTAAATCCTTAGGCTTTACATTAATTAATGTCGTCTTCTACTATATCATTTTCCAGTGTTAATAGTTTCCCCCTAATGTGTGAGGTCTAGGAAGAACTTTATAGCTGAAATACATTATAGTTTCTTTTCTGTATCGTGCGCAGAGAGAGAGAGGCCTGCGTGAATCTTGGAATTGACAACACCTTGCACCATTCTCGAGATGACCATGGCCTAAGGGACCCCTGCAAGCAAACAAAATATAAAAAATATATACAAATTTTCAACGAGGCGGGCATGTCCCATGCTCATGATGCTATGGTTATTTAAACAAAATTGGCAGATACATGTGTTGTCTGTGTCACTACTATGGTAGTGATGCTGGCGGTTGTTGATGACGACTGCTGACGCCGTCAGGGGCGCTTTTCTTTGATGATAGGTGGAATGTGGTACCCATTTGCGTAATATTAGTATGGCATATAACTGCGCAATGTATGCATATGTAATGATTGGGACCTTCCTGTGTAAGAATTACTGACAGAGACGCTTATGGAGGCATGGGTCTTCGATGGATCTGATCAAAGTGCAATGGTTGTAAGGTACGATACGATCATGACATGAAAGCTTTTGCTATAGTCGAATGTCAGGAGGATTGATGACATCTGTGGAAAATGATGTCTCCCACAATGCCACCCGAGGGTACCCCTTTTCATGGGGAGGGGTGATCCAAGGTACCACTTCCTTTTTGGAAAAGAGGTGTCGAGGTCAACAAAAAGGAAGCCTTAACCGAACCATGGGTCGCTGACCTGAGGGGTCGGGGATCGACATGTGATGGGTTTAACATAGGCATGTTGGTGAGAGGTGAATGAAAATGGATGATGGGGATTCAGTGGCCCAAGGTCGGAGTATACTTTAGCAGCTTAGCGACAGACATAGTTATTTCTGAAGGGAAAATCCCTGGATTCGGTAGGACTTCCAGGGTGGGTGTGAACCGACTATGAATTTCGTGATGGTGCGTGCGTGGGGGTGAAATACTCTGACCAAGGGGGATGAGGGAATGCTGTAATGGGGGAAAATATGAAATATGAGGGCGAAGCAGCGAAGGGCATCGTTTTCGGTCTTTGTACACTTACCAAAAGAAAAAAATAATGAGGTTTGGTTTATACAAAACACAGAGACAGGTACCCCAAAACATGAAAAGGGGTCACTCACTGAAGGTTTGAGGACGGTGTTTTGCTGGGGGTGGGGGTCCCATTGGTTGGTCTCATGTGCGGGGTTGATGAACCGGAAAATTTCACAGATGGGATTATGCCCATGGAGGTATGGTGGGCCAAATACGATGCGCAGAGGTGCACTTTCAATCTTCTTGTACAACCTGGCCGTCTGGGAAGGGGGTTTGAGTTTGACTGGTAAACTTGACCTTATGCATAATGAATGGATGGGCATGAGGTGCTTCCCAGACTAAAATGGTATGGACATGGTGTCACTTGTGCTGAGATATATGGTCTACTTTGGGTGACGAGCACCATGGAGGGGAGGCTCTACCGACCAACGCGAACCTTTATCATGTGTAGGGTGAGGTGATGATAAACGCGGTCTAGTATGATGACCCTATTGTTTATTTCTGATGGAGAAATGATGTCAAGGTATGTAAATTTTTGTGGGAATCTATCATGCTGGGGGTAGGATGATACCTGCTCCGGAACCTTCAATGGATGGTGTTGTAAGCAGTTTGCAGGTTCTTATTTCAAAAACAACTATCTCGAGTAAAAGCATATTCTTTTCATAAAATATTATTGAAATACATGAGCTTCAAAAAGGAAGATAGGAGAGGGCATACCTACCGGTGCTGAGAGATTATTTTTCCTGGAAAGCGAATGTACGGCATCACTTTCGTTCGTCGTGGCATACTGATGTTGGTGCAACTTACGGTTTGCAAAATGGACCTTCTGATCTCTTGTTATGGATCTCCGAAGTTCTAGAAAAGGTTGATAAATATGGGATTATGGCCCTAATCCTATTCATTTGTACTTGTTGAGTTTTGGGAGATCAGAGGTGTTTGCAGAGCCTTTCTTGCCGTTGTGGTCAGCCCATGTACCAGGGACTAGTGATATCGTGCCGAAGTAACTTTCATGACGTCCTGCATTTTAATTTCTTCAGTTTGATGGTGCCGGGGGCTGTACAAATTAGGTTTGTACGACCTTTAAAAAACTTTTTCACTAGATTGTGCAGGCGATCCGAGAAAAAGAGCACCTCCTTTGTGCGTAATTCTGAGGGACAAGTGTGCGAGGGCACATTTTTCCCTTTTTTTTATGCGCAAAGGCGCACCTGTGAAGAATATAGGCACGCGAGGGTGCGCCTGTCTAAGGGACAGGCGCGCAAAGGCCAGAATGACATAAAAAATTAGGTTTTTTGTCATTTTTGGTTTTTCTCTGTGTTGATGGGTGCCTATGTTTCTTGGTAGGTTGGTGTTGAGAGAGCGGGATTGGCCCGAGATCCAAACTGTTGTAGCTACTGATGTTGGGGTGCGTCATCAGTTGGCCGCATGGGGCCTTCTGAAGTTTGTTGAGAACGATTTCTTTCGGTCCCAGGACCGACTACTACGTTACATTATACAGCATTGGTGCCCGAGGTGCAATATGTTCATACTGCAGGGGACGAACCTGATTATCCGTCCAGAGATAGATCTATACTTTGTGACCGGGTTACTGCCTCAGGGTGAGGCTCTGAGGTACCAACTTCCTGCTGGGAGAGTGAACCTAGACAGATTCCTGAGGCTGGATTGTGGTGGTGTGCCTCTTACTAAGGGGTACATCAACATTGCATCAGTAATAGATGTGGCCGAGTGGTGTGCTTTGGTGATTATTGTGTGACTGGCAGGGTCGGTTGCTCCACATCGGGCATCTAGCCCGCAGGTTGGAGTTTTATGCCGATTGAGGGGCAGACATTTTTTCGATTTCGCCTGCTTTTATTTTGATGGAATGGTATCACAATTGAACAGGGTCCAACATGGATCTAAGTCATTTTCATACTCTAGCATCCTATGTAGCATCATGTACGAGAGGGTGGTGTTGTTGAGGCCGGTGGTGGCGGTGCCTATTGGGGGGCCGAAGGAGCCACGCATGAGGCGGTGGGCTCCGGTGATGCCGCGAGGTAGTGGTGGCATGGTGGGTCGTTATTGGAATGACATGACATAGGCCTGGTTTGAGGCCAACCCACAGATGTTCTTTCCATACCCGTATGCGGGGATGGACTTGTAGGGTGACCCAGACATGGGTCTCCCTTTCGGTTATGTTTGGGGACTTGCAGGTATGTGCTATATATTTTTTCTGATATTTATTTGATTTTTTATGTAGTTATGTGTTTTGTTATTGAAACTGACATTATTTTGGTTACTCGTGCAGATGTTGGCGAGGTAGGTCGCCCAGTGGGCCGATTGGTGGGTCATGATCCTCCTCTACAACCTCGCGGTGGTTAGGGGGGAGGTGGTGCAGGTGGACCGGGTGGTGGTGCCAGTGGACCTAGCAGAGATGGTGTCAGCCCTTCTAGTGAGGGAAATAACTCGGCTGTAGCAGAGGTTGCGGTCGAGCGAGCTCGTGCAGATGCGGCTGAGGCTCACAATGCCGTACTGACGGCTCAGGTGGCCACTCTTGAGGACTTCCGAGGTCGAGTGGACTGCTTGACCCAAGGTATGCCTACTCGAGGTTTTATGGAAAACTTCGAGGAGGTTTGGTTAGAGACGGTGATGGCCCGTGATAGGGATTATCGGCCCACTCTACGATGAGTGGCAATCGCGGTGGTGACAATGGCTCCGGTGTTGGTACCAGGAGCAATGGTGGGTCCAGGTGCTCCTCAAGAGGGGGCACCCCCGTAGAGCAGTTTTGTACACAGGGAAAGCACCCTTTATGAGGATGCTTCCCTTATTTTTTGATGACTTTTGTATCTTTGGGCTAGCCGGTGGGCTAGTGACACTATTTTTTGTACTAGGATACACATATTTTTTGATATATATATGAGAGATGTTTTTTTTGTGGCTCTACATGATGTATCACCTGTTTCGGCTTTTTGTGTTGTTATGCTAATGAATGCCTAAATTTTTGGTTGTTTATGTATGATAGTTTATTTGAGATGCATTCCAGTATAGGATATTATTGGCTATACAATCAGCTTTTTGGTTTTGATTCCTTGATACATGTGAAAATGTAATGTAATCAAATCGTCTGCTTAATATTTTGGCACACAAATATTTTCTAAACAGGTGTGTGTCTCTGGTCTCAAATGTTTGATTTAGATGTGATACTACTAACTAGGAATCTAGGTAGATATGAATACGGCGAATGCCCCGATGGAGGGCGTCGCACATAAGTCCAATGACATCGTCATATTCTGACTGATTTTTTGTTGCTGAACCGATACACATGCCATTTGAACATAGTGGTGATCATCCAGGGTGGTAAATGACCCAAGCAGCGATGACTACATTTTGGGACCATCTTGATGCTCCATCAGCAAATTTGAAATAGGGTTCATTTTGGTGATCCATGGTGATACTTCGAGCCTTTAACTAAGTCTTTGGGTCAAACAATTTGAGTAGGTGGGTTTTGTGTACTCTAACTCTAGGGGAAAAGGGCTGTTGGGGCCCTTATGGATAGAAATTCTTGAGCTAAAGGCCGTTGATGGGGTTAGTGAGGTGTTGTGTGGACAATCCGTCTTGCGGACAAGACCAATCTCCCTAGTACTAAAGTATCTAGCAACAAACAGCCAAATAAACTAATCTTTCTCTAAGCATATATGATCTACGAAAAGCTCGATATAGGTGTAAAAGACTTACCGTTTGTCCAGTGCTTGTTGAAGTCGTCATTGTTCCTCGCGCGCTTGAAGGAGTTTCCTTTGTAAACCTGCAATCACAAACAAGCAAAATATTACATAGCACCTGTATAGAAATCATCATAAACCATGCTTATCATAGTGATCAAGGAGTCTATGAAATAAACCATCAATTGAAAGATTATTGAGAAAAATGAGTATATTTGTATTAACTTCAAAAAGAGAAAATCCTTACAACCTGAGCCTTGATGTTGCACAGAACTTTCCGGGGTCTGAAGCAGGAATCTCTTTTACTTTGACAAGTTCTGCACTCCTCCAACCAAGACAAATAGAGGTATGTAATCTCTCCTCACAAAAGTCTTAGTTGATCAAGTCTAAATCTCAACAGCACTTAACTTCAAATATTCTAAAAGCTTGAACTCCCTTCGAGGCTACTCAATGCCTCTTTTTATAGTAGAAAGGAGGAGGTTTGTTGTTCCAAGGATAAAGGGATAGAATCCTCCTTCAAAGGGATAGTTCCTTACATCAAGGGGTTAGCTCCATAAGGTAAGGGATTCATGCACCTCATAAGAGCAGTTCTGCCACCGCAAAATCCATTCTAGAAGCTTCCAAAATTCACTTTTATTGAGATTTTTGGAATTTACTTGTGCCTTTTTAATCTTACAGGGATCCGAACCTTTAACAAAGATAAATTTTGTTCAGGAACGCAGGAAATATGAACATTGGGTGCAGTACCGCAAGCAAGATAGTCAGAAAGTGCGATACCAAGTTTAAGAGACTTTTAGGAACTTTTTCTGATTTTCAAGGCTTGACATGAGGAACTGATATTTTAGACTTGCAAAAGGGAGAATTATGAGTAATAATGAGCTCATACACATGGCAGAATGTCAGTGTGACAATTTTCAGTGTAACAGATTGCCCCCTAAAGTGCAAAGTCTGGAATAGATGATGCTGAAGTCTGTCATATATGAAGAGTGCAGTACTTTATCATTTCAAAGATTATCCTGTGGACACCCCAGTCAGCACCTGTAAAAACATTCAATGAAAAATATACATGTATACATATCATCACTGAGGTATGCATTCCCATACTCAGATTAAAATAACTAAAAACTGATTCAACTGTTCTGATACAGGAATGATTTTGAGTATATCACAGTATAGACATGTGTGAACACAGCATGGACGCAGCCATCTGTTTATAAATAATCCATTGTATAAATGATAACAAAATTCCTCGCAGCCTGGATGGTAGAAACTAGATCCAGGGTCTTGATTTCCATATCTCGAACTAGTACGATTCTATCCATGCGAATGAATGTGTCAAAGTCGAACATGGTAGAAACCACTTGATTACCAGTCAATGACGTAAACTGTTAACAAGTGTGAGAGTAACCACTAGTAATGTCAATGGCTCTCAAAGTACCCAGTACAATCCATGAAATGCGAATGAATGAGCTGAAGTCGAACATGTCATGGAATCATTCGATCGAAGGTCAATGATGCAACCTGTCGTCGAAAGCGAGAAACCTGCTATTAAGGCATGCAGATTTCAAGGTACTGACGATTTCTAGATCAACTTCCTAGATAATGAGCTGTCGTCGATAGAAAGTGATCCGTCGTAGGCAAGCCCACAACACGAAATCATAGATCAAGTTTTGAAAATATATCGGTAAGGACTAACTCAGGGATGGTCAAAATGGATGATAGATATTTTGCAGATGAATGGTTTATTTGAACTGTCCTCTTGAACACATAACGACACTGCAGATGGCTTAGTAACAATTGACCCAAAGCTATTACCCAGAAACCAGATGAATACTTTCAAATGAGGTTCGATTAACTATTAGGCAAAGGATTTCCCAACCCAGGTGATTGAAAGTGTCATGTTCAAGAGTGGTCGACTGAATTTTCGAAAAACAAAATACAACAAACGTGCCCATTTTCCTCTCTTTTTCCCCCACCATTTCTGGCAAGTACCTCTTTATTTTTGACAAGCTTGAGGAGGATAACATTTTCTTGTTTATAAGCTCATCCTTCGGATGAGTCCAACTTAGTTTAAGATTCGAACCCTAAGAAGGAGTGGTTCGTCCCTGTTGAAAATTAAACAGGTCCTTTACTGTTAAATTTTAACGAGTCCAGTATAGGAGAAACTCGGTGTTTTTCAATTTTAGGGAGTCAGAAGAAAAAACTTAAGAAGACTCCATGGGTGTACTTTTTCGTAAATTTAGTCTCTCGAGCCCGAAAAAGGATAAAATAATGTGGGAGAGAACTCTATTGACCGTAATTAGTCAACGTATACCTTTTTCGTAAATAGTCCATTTCAGTCCGTAAAAGGGGTAAACTTATACTGAAGGGACGATTATTCATTTACTTTAACGAGTTCAAACAATCAAGTACTCGGCAATATTTTCATATTTAGAGAGTCTGAAAAGGGCTTAAAAGAGAACTCCAATGTTTCGCTTTTTCGTGAATTTTTGAAAGAGTCCGAAAAAGTGATAAAAGTATGCTCTTTGTTGAAAATGATCAATATTCCTGAAAAATCCAATTTCTTCACAAAAACTTCAAACATTACACATACCTATTTAATATGAGTAAAAATGCTTCAAAAATAACCTTTTTAAAGTAAAAAATAAACAAATTAAAAATTCATCTATTCAAAAAATCTTATAAAAAGGACTTTTTCAATTTCATTTTTACCGTTCGAGTTCAGAGTGAAAAGAAAAAGCTTTTGGGTAAAAAATTTCCTGTGAATATTCTGGAAAATCCGTCCGTCGGAATTGAGAACCGTCAGTCCCAGGTAATCCACAACCTCTTAATATTGTATTTCATCCATTTATAATTCATTTTTAGGCTTTAAATTCAATTTTTTAAGGAAAAATATGGTTCCGAAATCGCCCGCGGCGGTCCGCAGGTGACACACAGGGTACCGGCGGACCCCGACCTTTTTCTACAAAGAAAAATTTCGGGGGTCCGCACCTTCCTTACAGACCCCATGCGTTCCTACGCACTATTTACAAAAGGAAAGTGCGGTCCCCGCGCGGTTAAATTTAAAACTTAAATTTCTTCTTTGCCGCCCAAAATTTTTCAAATTAGATTGTTCTAATTTATCTTTTTATGCGTTGCAGGATTAACAAGATGTTGATTTGGAGAGAACGTGAACACGAGGACGTGGATGACACCGCAATGCTCCATTTGCCCACATTGCAAGCATTAAGAGCATGCGGTATTTATAAATTTTGGGCCATCCAAGGCATGAGAGCACAAGTAGAACTCCTGACATGGCTGGTAAACAGGTGGAATGTGTAGGACCAGTGTTTTATAATCGGAAGCCACCGGCTCGAAATCGAGCTGGAGGACATTTATTTTCTGACTGGTTTGTCCAAGAGGGGCGAACAACTTTCCTTGTTTGGGACTAGGCCAGGTGGCCAGACTGTCGCTAGTCTTCGGCAAGAATTTTGCAATGATGAAGCAGACCCTAGAGACAAACGGATTGATATTAAAACTATCATCCGTCCTGAGCTGAAATTTATTGATTTTACAGTTACCAGGCTGTGTGGGAGTGTAGCACTGCATGTAGCTACTGGTTCTCAAATGTGCATTGCTGTGGACTGTTTTCGCGGCACCATTTTCAACTGGTGCGAAGCTGTTTTGGCTAATGTAAAAGGCCAACTAACCAGAGCAAAAAATGGGAAACTAAAAAACTTTGGATAAGGATCCATTTTTGTTTCCTTTGCTCTAGATAGGATCCCTATGCTAGCTCCGCAGAGTATTCCAGTTGATGCTGGTCGACCTAGAGAACCGAGGATGGTTCGTTGGTCCGCACTGATGGCCTGTCATGCTATTGAGGGTGCTGATATTGTTCGCTTTCCTTCTTCATATTTCCGTTGGCTAGATCACCAAATTTTTTTCATTGAGGACTTTCCGTATGCCGGGATAGATTTCCACGGCGACCGGGAGATGACTCTCCCAGCAGGGGAACAGTGGGATGACTCAGGTAAAAAACATTTTCAACGATTTCTAGTTCTGATTTTTTATTTTTGATCTTCTTGTTAAATAATAACCAAAAAATTTGTTGAATATAGACGTGGGCCCACAGCGACTAGCCCATCTCCAACCCTATGAAAGAAGACAACCAGTTGTAGCCGCACCAGCCCCAGCAGGCCAATCAGCAGAGATTTTGACTGATTTAGAGCATCATCTAGAGCGTTTGACTCTAGATATTCCGGAGACAAACATAGATGATATTCCACTCAGGCTACAGAGATACGTGATTGGCGTTCCAAGACCTTTTAGGAGGTTCCTGTGCAGGGTGGCTCGGGCAGTGGTTTATTATCGTGATCATCATCAATGATGGGATGATCGAGTTGTAGACTCATATTTTTGTCTTTTTGTGTTACCATTTTTCCGATCATAAGGTGTTTCCAACCTATGATCAAAGACGATGTATATTTTTTGAAAACACTTTCATCTATGATATATATCACTCTTTACCGGCTATCTGTGTACATGTTATGAATGTTATTCGTTTTACTGTTTTGATTACTGCAAATGTCGATTTATCATACTAGAAGCAACTGCATCTGCTAATGTATTTAAATGTCTTGGAATATGTTGATATTCAATGTAATCAAATTCGCGTTCCAAGAGAGGAACTCTTAAAAATAACCGTAACAACACTGGATTTCTAATGGCATAAATCCTGTTAAGCTGTAATAAAACAAGTTCAGAATCCAACCTCACAATCAAACTCCGAATCCCAAATGATATGGACTCAGATAATAACTCAATCACTGCACTATACTCGGCAATGTTATTCGTTGTTTGACCAAGGCTTACTCCATGCATGGAAACTAACTCATCAGAGGGTGAATAGATAACCCAAGCTGCGGAAGAAATGTTTCGTGTACTACGAAAAACACCATCAACGAAACCAATGTAGGTTTGAAGAGACATCGACATCTGCAATATCAAGAGTAAAACTCAAATAAGCAGGAAAAGTGATAAAAACACGCTTCTAAACTAGGCACACCTTTCTAATCTAAGACACACCAACAGTAAAGAAATATAACCTAAAATAAAATATCTCCATACCAAGTTTAAGCATAATATCTCTTCAGATATAGCCCATTTCTGGGTTTATCTAAAGGGGTACCATCAAAATCTATCAGCTCATAGGCCCCTTTTGCCAGCTTTCGCTTAACAATGAAAGGACCATGCCACATGGGTACGAATTTCCCAGCTCCTAGCTTATCATTGGCTTGATCATAAAATAAGACTAGGTCTCCTTCTGAAAAATTTCGAGGGGTAACATTTCTATCATATTGAGCTTTTACTCTTTTGACATGAGCCTCGTTTTCTATTGCAGCGTTTCTTCGATTTTCATTCAATTGAGCTAAGTAGAAAAAACGTTTCTCCTCTTCAGACGTAGCTGGGAGTAACTCTATGGCTAATTTCAAAGATGGAATTTCGCATTCAATCGGTAACACAGCTTCCAAACCGTAAACAAGTTGAAAAGGAGTGAAACCAGTTGATGTTTTGAATGAAGTTCGATATGCCCAAACTGCTGAAAATAACATGGAATGCCAATTCGTTTTGTGAATTCCAACAATTCGTTTAATCATGGTGACTAAAACTTTATTTATAGCTTCGACCAGACCATTTTCTTGCGGATAATACGGAGTAGAACTATTGTGGCGCAGGCCCAGCTGTTCGGTTAATTCAGTCATCATGACATTCCAAAAATGGCTTCCATGATCAGTAATAATCGCTTGAGGAACACCGAACCTCGCAATTATGTGATTAAATACGAAAGTTGCAGCAGTCTTGCCGTCAGCAGAAAATGTAGGCATCGCCTCGGCCCATTTAGTAAAATAATCTACAGCTAAGATAATATAGGCATGCCCCCCGGCCGAGTGAGGGTTACATGTAATAAAATCGATACCCCATTTTGCGAAAGGACCAACAGCAATTATGGGATGAAGAGGAGCGGGTGGCGCACACATTTTACGATCAAACAGTTGACAATTGGGGCATTTCTGGACTGCATAAATACAATCTTTAAATAATGATGGCCAGAAATAACCAGCGCACAATATCTTTTGGGCAGTGGCATACCCCGACATATGACCGCCACATGCTCCAGAATGGCAATCATTTAAAACGTTTTTAGCTTCATGAGTAATACAGCGTCGAAAAATAGAATCCACTCCACGTCGATAAAGTGTATCTCCAATAATATTGTACTGTTGGGATTGGAATCATATTTTCCGCCACTGAGACCGTGAGATTTCAGGCCGAAAAGATTGGGTTTGGAGATAAACAATGATATCTCCATACCATGGATCGAGAGTACTGATAAGAAAAAGAGATTTGTCCGCAATGGGCTGCTCTGCCACAGTTTCAGTATCAGTAGAGGGGAAATCACACATTAGTTCCGCAAAAACCAAGGATTTCTTCGCCTTAGATTTCTCAAATTCCAAGTTGAATTCTTGCAGGATAACTATCCATTTAGAATATTTCCCCCCTAGCAATTGTTTAGTCAAAATGTACATCATAGGGTTGCAATCAGAAATTACCATAGTTTTGCGTAACAATATGTAATTTCTAAATCGTTGGACAGCTTGAACAGCCGCCAAAGCCAATTTCTCCACATGCGTGTACTTAATTTCAGTCGGATGCAGATTCCGACTAAGATAATAAATCACATGTTCAGCGTTAGATTCGTCTTCCTGAACTAAAACCATTCCAATAGTGGAATGAGAAGCAGCAAGGTAAAAAATATAATCCTGGTTGTAGTTGGGAGGATGCAATAATGGCGCATGGGTTAACGCGTGTTTAAGTGCATCAAAAGATCGATTAGCGATCTCATCCCAAAAGAATGGAATGTTCTGTTTCAGCAACCGGGTAAAACCTTTTGTAAGCTCAGCGTAGTTAGGAATGAACCGACGTAAAAAAATTGCTTTCCCCTGCAAACTTTGGAGTTGGCGTAAAGTCGTAGGAGGAGGTAATTGACAATAGCCTCTACTTTTGATGGATCGACGCGAATACCTGCTTTCGAGACAACAAATCCCAGTAAACGACCCGACTCTACACAAAAAACACATTTGTGTGGATTCAACCGAATTCGATAATGTCGACATCTCATAAAGATAGCACGCAAATGTGTGAGATGGTCAGCCCTGCGTGATGAATGAGCAAGTAAATCATCGAGATACGGTTGCACAATGTGCTTAATGTCATGAAATGCATAAGACATTTCCCTTTGAAAAGTTGCTCCAGCATTTTTCAACCCAAAAGGTAATTTGCAATAAGAAAATGTCCCCCATGGACAAATGAAGGTTGTCTTAGGCTGATCAGCAGGGAGTATGTTTATTTGATTATACCCTGAAAAGCCATCCATAAAGGAAAACATTTCACTGCCGGCACAATCATCGATTATTTGATCGATATAGGGAGTTGGATAATTGTCTTTAGGACAAGCTCGATTAATATCCCTATAATCGATACATACTCGTATGGTTCCTTGTTTTTTAGTCACAGGAACAATATTAGATACCCAATGCGTTAAAGGGATTGGATAAATAAAACCTGCATGACGTAATTTTTCAACCTCTGCTTTGATAGCAGCAGCTTTTCTAGGATGCATTTGACGTAGACGTTGACGAATAGGCTTGGCATCCGGGTAAGTCTTAATTTCATGTATGACAATTGACGGATCAATTCCTGGAATTTCTTCATAGGACCAGGCAAACACATCACGGAATTCTTGAAATAGGGCTTTATAAGTTTTAATTTCTTCTTCAGTACAACAAGCACCTATATGAATGTTTTCAATTATTCCTGGTTTTATTGAAATGTCTATTGGAATCGTTCGAGAAATATTTTCCAAATTTAACTCAGAATCGGAATTTTTCAATGGATTTTGTGGTTCCTTGACATATTCAGCAGTAAATATTGAAGCGAAATCATCTTCAAAATGATCTAGTTCAGGTAAAAATGAAGATCGATGATGTAGATCTTGCCATGGTAAATCATCAACAGACAGTAACTGATGAATCTGCTCATCAGAATGAACAGGTTCAGGAAATGTCGTTGTGGCTGAGCTAGATATTGAGAGTGATTCCTCGTGGATCCCATTCACTGAATCAATGTCGGTTGAAGAGGGGTCGGAAAATGATTGTACGGCTTGATATGCAAGTTCAAATGGACTCAAAGGCATCATGCCATCAATTGAATCTAACTCGGATTCGGAAGGTACGATCCAAGGATCATCAAACATAACAGAGTCTGACGAAATCATATGAATAGTTGCAACAGAAGGTGATACGTTAGGAGGAGGAATGGCAAAAGTTTCTAGCAAACTAGAATCTTTAAGCAAACCTACTCCAACATCCTTGTACGGGATAGCTGCTTTACCAACATGCTGGATTGTTTCTGTAGAGGCTGGGTCGGAAGAAAAATAAGTTAACTGATCTATTGTAAAGATCCTTCCTTGATATGGAAATTTTATGAGTCGGAAGACCGAAGAAACAACAGCAGTCATAGCGTAAGACCAACTACGACCCAGAAGAAGGTTGTAATCAAGAGGGGCATCAACCACTTCCACATCAAGATTTACGATTTTACCTTCAACCCCTATGTGTAAATCCTGCAAAATACCAAAAGGGTGGAAACCTCGACCATCAAAAGCCTTAAGAATCGTCAGAGATTGGTTCAGTGTAGGAGAACCAAGCGATTTCCAACACTGAATCAACATAATACATGTTGAAGCTCCTTCATCAATCACAGTCCAATAGATCAGTCTGTTTTTTACTGTCACCGGAATCAGGAAAGCCATTTGGTGAGGTAGGTGAGGTGTACTATTTTCTAGATCAAAGATTGTAAGATTAGAATCCTGAATATCAACAGCTCCTATAGCAGACAAAAGCAATTTACGTTGTGCTGGGCATGATTGCAGCACTTCCAAAGCCGACATTGCTGAAGGAGAAACAACTAAGTCTTCAACAATGTTGTAATTCTGAGCAGCTCTCGCATGTGGATTGAAAGCTGATTTACGAAGAACACCTTTAGCAGGCGGTTTGATTATTAAGTCTGGATTTGGTTTCTCGATTTGTAGCGGACCAGAAACAGGAGGAGGTGTAGTTGATGTATTTTCATTAGAAGATTATGCTTCTTTATCATCAACAGGATTCTTAGTACCATAATCTTTCATTCGCATCGCAATCCTTACATGAGACATCATCAAAATAGGCTCTTCTGAAGCAGCCGAAGTAGAACCAACCATCTTACTATCTTGAGTCGAAAAAGGATCCTACAAGACAGCAGGTTGTGAACCTTTGACGAATTTCGCAACCTCTGCCCGATGTGGGCATTCCTTAGTAAAATGATCTTCATCACAAATGTAACAAGGATAACGTGGTTTACGTTTTTCATCATTGGATTCATTTTTATTATTTTTTTCTTTCGAATTCTTTTTTTTTTTATTCTTCCCCTTCTTTTTATTACCGGATTTAGATTTAGCTGTGGATGTCTCCACAACATGAATATTAGCAGAAATTTCGGGGGAAGATTCTCCTTTCGGGGAATCAGGTAAAGTTATAATTGGAGAAGAATTCTTTGAAGATTTCTTCTTACTTTTAGTATTGACTGTACCAATCATACCATCAGTGGCATGAGACCCTGAAGGAGTAGCAGCTATCTGACCTTGTTTTGGAAGGTCTGGGATTTTCTCATGTAAAGTACCTGACTGCGTGTAAATGAGGTCAAGGTACTGAGCTTGAGAAATTACTTGCTCTTCAGTAACAACACCATCCTTAGCTACATCTTCAGTAATCTTGGGTAACAATGATTTGACAAACCATTCTGCCAAAATTTGATCCGGAATGTACACTTTCACCAAACGTCTTCTACGTCGCCATTCATGAATATGATCTGAAATATACGTAGACGTAGATTGTTTCAGCGAAGTTAATAATTCCGTGCCATTGTCGTATCTGACTGGCAACTGAAAATGAGTTAAGAAGGAGGTTGCTAACTGACTGAAATTATGAAATGAGCCTCGTGGTAACTCAATGTACCATTTGGCTGCAAGACCAATAAGAGTTCTTTGGAAAAGACGTAAGCGAATCGAATCATCAATGATTGAATTAGATGCACACCAAAGGTGATAATTCATGACATGATTTGATGGATCCTCTCCTGGCTTACCTTCGAATTTTGGTATATCACTGGCAACTTATGTGGCATTGGTGGCCAGTACTGATAATAGAAAATCGGATCATTAGTAAGGCGCGTCAAATTAGGTAAGTCCAAAGTTGCGATAAATGGTAACTGTCGATTAGGGTCACGAAAACCTTGAGTAGCCAAAGCAGTTCCAGGAGGTGGATACCCAGGATAACTGGGAATTGGATTAGCATTAGGAATTGTATAACCCCCTGGAAAACCAGGATTAATCGTACCGAACTGGGGTTGTTGAGGTTGTTGATAAGTATAGCCAGGGTACGGTTGATACTGATAGTTTGGATTTTGTGTATAGGGACCGAATTGCAGCTGTCCTTGGTATGGTTGATATGTAAATTGTGGTTGACTTGTGACAACTGTACTTGTACCGGCTTGTCCCGTAGGCATCTGAACCGAAGTCTGAACCGAAGATCCTGACTGGGGTACAGAGACTTGAGGGATTTGCACGGAAGCAGGGATAGACTAACTCGGGGTTACAGATACTCCAAAAACAGGTGTTGCAGTTTGAACAGACGTAGCAGCTGTTGCAGTAGTTTGAGGCAGAGTCTTAGGTGAACTAGGACTGGCTTGCTGAACAGGACCAGGTGCAGGAGTTTGAATAGTAGGTTGGACAGGTTGTTGAGTTGGACCAGTAATTAAAGGCTATCTAGGTTGATATGGCAACTGCACATTAGGCTGCATAGGCTGTTGATATTGGGAAGGATCCCACACCATATTCATTCCGGGGTATTGCCCCGCAGAAGGCTGAACGTAAGGACCATAACCTGGTTGAACGTAGGGTTGATAAGTCGGCTGACCGGCTCCTTGAATAGATGGCTGACCAGAAGGCTGTTGGAAACCTTGAATTGGGTACTGACCTTAAGGTTGATAACCCTGAGGCGCGTACTAAAGCTGGGGTTGATAAGGATTCTGAGGAGCATATTGAGTTTGGGGTTGACCTTGGGGTATGTACTGTCCTGAAGGTTGATACCCTTGAGGTACGTACTGCCCTTGGGGTTGTCCCCCAAAATAATATGATTCTACAGTTTGTGCTGGGGAAAAGTTACCTTGAGGTTGTCCTCCAGGCGGTAACTAACTTCCTGAAGGTTTCCCCCCACGCGGTAACTGACTACCTAAAGGTTGCCCCCCAGGCGGTAATGGATTTCCCTGTGTTGGCTCCCCAGGCGATAACTGACTGCCTTGAGGTTGAGGATTCGGAACGTTACCAGACATCATATAAATTTGTGTTGCATTCAACACTTCAGTTTTAACACCACTATTACCAGATGACAACACTTGTTCAATGGGTTGGGAAGCTGCTCCCGAGAAAGTACCAGACAAAGCCTGATATCCCGACAGAACAGAAGGACCACCATGTAAAAATGATTCCGGTGTTTGAGAAAACACGGATGACTCTCCAGCCATAATAGATGGCAGATAATAACTGTTGAGTCCCAAATTTGCATCTTTTCCATACACTTTTCCATACCTTTTTCACTCACCTAAACCTCCCAAATTGTCAATATCATGTGCAAAAGGGCATCTAACATAGTTTTTAATTATATTTTTGTGTTTGCTATTTGATCTAGATTTTGTTCATTCAGCTGCGGAATCTTGCCACTTTCCGCAGCTGCTGCAACTTTCCGCAGCTATTTTGTGAAACTCTATGCTACAGGTGTCTACAAGGGAAACGAGCCACATGGGCAGGTCATGAATGACGTGGACATGGTTCGTGTCCTATTGGTTCAAGAAAACTCGTTCAAAGAAGCCGCGGTCAAAGGCGTCCACATGGAAGTCAACTATGGAGTTTTCATGTCGGTCGGACTCTGTTTCGTGGCACATAAAGATCCATACGGCCGTTTCTAAGCCTGCGGAGGTTAAATCGACATCTGTACAGGGTTCTAGATTCGAATTCAAGCATCCACCTCTCGTAGATCTACTTTCCAACACGGCCATACTCCTATATCCGTGGACGTAGTGGTCTACGTGCTCTCCACTAGCATGAACATTAGGAAACAGTTATCGTTTGTTGTTATATATATTGCGTTTGCATACGCATATGAAGTTAGTTGAAGTTAGTTGATGTTCGTGAATGTAGTCTCTGTTATCTTTTAGTCTGCTCTGTAGTGATTACGCTGCACTTGTGCCGTAACATTACTATTCTGTAATGAACTACTTTTTAATATGAGAAGACTCTATTTTTCAACTTAATTCGTGTTTGAGGACCGTTACCAAGGCTGTGTAGAGGGCCCCTGCTCAGCTAAGGTTTTGTGTATTAGTGTATATTTCTCATTTTTTTTCTTTAGAAATCATTGTATCATAATCCATTCATATGTTCATACTTTGCAGTTGTTTCATTTCTGTTTATACACTTCCATAATTTCCATTTCATTTCTGTCTTTCATGCTTTATGATTGTTAATCACTGATCAGTATTTATGTTTTTCAGGTTTTAGATGGGCAGCCCAGGCATTTTTATAGCTTTTTGACTAATGACATGAAACTAACATTGTTCTGCTGCTAGTTTGCTTTGTTGAGAATGCAGCAAGATGATGGAGCTTAGTGGAATGAAGTCGCCTTCACTAAGTGGGCCCGCAGGCAAATTCTGGCGCAAAGTCTATTTTTAGACTATGTCTATTTTTAGACATATGGAGCATAATTTGGGAATTCTACTTGGAGATTCTTGAAGTATGCGACATGTCGGTAAAAATAGATGAGACCCTATTTTTTAGGACCCAGGCTATTTTTAGACTGATCTCCTAAAAATATTGAAGTCAAATATTATTTACCCTTAATAATATTTTGACTATAAACAGCAGTTTACTCTCTTGGCGCACTTCAGTTTGAGTCATGGAGGTGGCTCATGCAACTGACACAAGGAATCACGTGGTTCCTAGGGTTTGATGGCATCTTGCATAGTTTACTTCAGTTATACTTCAGTGGCAGAAGTTTTGGAGGAGTTAACGGGACAAGTAGTGGAGTTATGTTCTGTTTGTTTTAGTTGAACTAGTTGGGATTAGTTAAACTAACTAATCAATTAGATATGAGTGGAGTAAATTAAATAATATTTAATTTACTAAATAGTAACTCATTAGTCAACTCAAGAATACTTCAGTTCACTACAGTGCATGATCAGTTCAGTGAAGACCAGTGAAAGAGATAGATGAAAGGGTAGAGTTAGCTATCAGTTGTAACTATACTGTTGCTATTTGCAACACATAGATAGGTGGAGTAAGCTATGAGTATTACAAAGTTTAGGCTGGTGGTTTATCTATATAAGGAGGCCATCACCTAGCATTAAAATACGCAATCAAGGTTGGCTATCAAGTGGCTAAGGATTGGAGCAAGTGATTTGCTAGATCTAGCTTGATAGTGTGTAGCATGGGGGGTAGTGCATGAGAGCTTGTGAAGAGTTTTTGTACTATGATTGTTACATGATTTCTCCATTATAATATACACAATAGCTGCGGGGTTTTCAGCTATAGGCTTTCCCCATACATACTGAGTTAATGTGTGATTGATTTGATGTGAGATTGCTTCTATTATTTCCGCATGTGACAATTAATTATAGAAGAAGGTTATGTATTATGCATGCAATTCGAAATTGATGTGTAATCGGGTTAGTATCCATTGAATAAGTGATTTATTGACTAGTTCTTCATGGTATCGAATGAAGAAGTTAATTTATTAAAGTCTATTAGGGTGATTGCAAACTTATTTCCTCGGACAGAGTCTGCATGCGGGCCAGGTAGCCTCCGGAATATTCATCCTTCTTTGTAAGGTGAAAGATCTGGTGAATGCCCTTGCAGTCAATCTCTGATTTGGAAATAATTTTTTTCAAGTGTAGATCGGAAGTGATAGAGCTTGGAGTTTGGAATTCAAATTTTGCAGAAGGTTGTTCTTCTTGGTGCCGGTGTTGAAAGATGTCTTCTTTCAATGGTTTGCGACTCGAATATGCTCTTGAAGGCAGTTCGAACTATGTTGCATGGAAAGATCTAATGGAAGCAGTGTTGGAAGATAATGGTCTGAAGGAGTTCGTGGATGCGGATGTCCCAAAGCCCACTGATGCAGCTCTGGTCGATGCATGGCAAAAGAAGATCGCGAAATGTCGAAGGATCCTGTTGGAGGGCGTCAAGGATCATATTGTATCCAGCCTGCATGGAAAGGCTACTCCATATTTAATGTGGAAAGCTTTGACGGATCTATTCCAAAGTAAGAGTGACCAAAGGAAGCTGGCGCTCAAAGATAAGCTCAGGAACATCAAGATGGAGAAGGGCGACAGTATCGCCAAATACCTCACGAAGTTCACTCAGTGCAGAGATGAGCTGGGAAGTGTGGGGGTGGTTGTCAAAGTTTCACTGATTGCATGCTTAGTTTCAAGTATGTTGGGATCGGTGTGGTTCTTGGACAGCGGTGCGTCATTTCATATGACGGGAGATCGGGAGTTGTTCTCAGATCTGAGCTTTGAAGATTCTGCGGCAGATTTCTACTGGGCTTCCTAAGGGCACCCTTGCGCAGTCAGATCAGTGCAAGGGGTGTACTTTAGGGAAGTATGTGAAAGCCACCTTTCACGAGAAGGATAGTCGCGCCACGACGATCCTTGAGAAAGTTCACACAGACGTGTGTGGTCCTTTCTCAGTTGCTTCGACAGCAAAGCACAGGTATTATGTGATCTTTGTTGATGATTTCTCTCGAAAGTGCTGGATCTTCTTCATGTCGAAGAAGAGCGATACATTCGCGAAGTTCTGTGAGTTTAAAGCACTGGTCGCGAAGGAGTCGGGGAAGAAGGTGATTGCTCTAAGGAGTGATAACGGTGGTGAATTCATCTCGGCTGAATTCAAGGAGTTCTGCAGCGCAGAAGGGATTCGGAGAGAGCTCATCGCACCCCATAACCCAGAGCAGAACGGGGTGGCTGAGCGGAAGAACAGAACGATCGTGGGTGCTGCACGGGCGATGTTGCATGATCAGGGCCTACCCCTTCACTTGTGGGCTGAGGCATGCAATACAACAGTGTATGTGCGGAACCGTTGTCCTCACAAGGTTCTTGGCATGAGTACACCGGAGGAGGCTTATTCTGGCAAGAGGCCTGATATTTCCCATTTGCGGATTTTTGGTTCTTCTGTCTACATGCATGTGACGAAGGATGCGAGAAGGAAGCTGGATCCAACTGCTGAGGTTGGAATATTTGTGGGGTACACTGATACACCTCACAACTATCGGGTGTATTTGTCAGACAGTCGAAATACTATTGTGCGACGGGATATAAAATTTCAGGAGGAGAAAGCCATGCAGTGTTCGCTTGAGAGGGAGCTACACTTGCATGCAGATGAGGAGCTGTTAGTTCCTAAGGAGGAGCTTTCGGATGTGGATCAACCACAAGAGGAGGTTCAGGAGGTGGAAGAAACCACCCAGGCAGCGCCAACCATCAGAGGGCGCATGCGCACTACAGAAGCTGAGCGACTGGCTCGGGATGCAGAGAAGGTTGTAGGACCACCTACAGCACAGCGCAGACAGAGACAGTCACCGGATCGGTACACGGGATACATGGCTCTTATGAGTCAATGTGTTGTGACAGAGCCATCCTCTTTTGAGGAAGCTGTGGAGGAACCCGCATGGGTTGATGCCATGATCGAAGAATATGATTCGATCATCGGGAACAGTGCATGGGAGATTGTCCCAAGACCGGTTGGGAAATCAGTTGTAGGTTCGCGATGGATCTACAAGGTGAAGCAGGCGGCTGACGGGAGTGTGGAGAAGTACAAGGCGAGATTTGTCGCCCGTGGCTTCTCACGGATCGAGGGGATTGACTATGAGGAGACTTTTGCACCTGTCGCAAGGTACTCTTCCATACGGACGATCCTTGCTCTCTCAGCGCAGATGGGGTGGCACATTCATCGGATGGATGTGAAGACTGCGTTCCTCAATGGAGTTATTGAGGAAGAGGTGTACATAGAGCAGCCTGAAGGTTTTGAGATCTTCAGCAGTGAGTCGCATGTGTGCCGACTCAAGAGAGCACTGTACGGGCTGAAGCAAGCACCTCGTGCTTGGTACACTCGGATGGACAGCTACTTCACCGGGCTTGGATTCTCCAAGAGTGAGGCGGATCCTAACCTGTACCAGATTGTGGTGGAGGGGAAGCTGTTGATCATCGTACTGTATGTAGATGATCTGATTTTGACTGGCGATGAGCAGTTGATACTTTCATGCAAGGAGGATCTTGCACGAGATTTTGAGATGAAGGACTTAGGCATCCTTCATTATTTCCTGGGATTGGAGATTTGGCAGCGCAGCGGAGGACTGTTTGTTTCTCAGGGCAAGTATGCCCGGGAGATTCTGGAGAGGTTCAACATGCGAGGCTGCAAGCCTGTTGATACCCCTCTTCCTGGAGGTTGGAGGAAGGGAGATGCTACTTCGGAGGAGGTAGTGGATGCCACTGTCTATCGACAGTTGGTGGGGTCGTTGATGTATTTGGTCAATACTCGACCCGATATATGCTATGCAGTTAACCAGCTTTCGCAAGCTATGGTTAAGCCTACCAAGCTCTTTTGGAAGGCGGGGAAGCATGTATTGCGCTATATCAGAGGCACATCAGGATATGGTCTATGGTACAGACAGGAGGATGGAGTGAAACTTTCTGGTTTCACTGATGCAGATTGGGCAGGGAGCCCAACAGACCGGAAGAGCACTTCTGGAGGAGTTTTCGGCATTGGGTCGACAGCAGTTTCCTGGTACAGCAGGAAGCAGAGATCCGTGGCACTCAGTTCAGCAGAGGCCGAGTACATGGCAGCAAGCTTGGCTGCATGTGAGGCTATTTGGATGAGGAAGATCCTCGCAGGTTTGTTCAGGTTGCATTTGGAGCCTACGGTGATCTACTGTGATAACCAGAGCTGCATCAAGCTCTTGGCTAATCCAGTTTTTCATGATAGGTCCAAACATATCGACATCAGGTACCATCACATCAGAGATTGTGTTCAGCGGAGGATCATGATGCTTTCATATGTTCCCACGGAGGATCAGGATGCCGACATCCTGACGAAGGCGCTCACGAGGAGCAAGTTCGAATTCCACAGAGGCAGGATAGGGATTGCAGATAATCCATATCTTGCTGAGAGGGAGTGTTGAGAATGCAGCAAGATGATGGAGCTTAGTGAAATGAAGTCGCCTTCACTAAGTGGGCCCGCAGGCAAATTCTGGCGCAAAGTCTATTTTTAGACTATGTCTATTTTTAGACATATGGAGCATAATTTGGGAATTCTACTTGGAGATTCTTGGAGTATGCGACATGTCGGTAAAAATAGATGAGACCCTAATTTTTAGGACCCAGGCTATTTTTAGACTGATCTCCTAAAAATGTGGAAGTCAAATATTATTTACCCTTAATAATATTTTGACTATAAACAGCAGTTTACTCTCTTGGCGCACTTCAGTTTGAGTCATGGAGGTGGCTCATGCAACTGACACAAGGAATCACGTGGTTCCTAGGGTTTGATGGCATCTTGCATGGTTTGCTTCAGTTAGACTTCAGTGGCAGAAGTTTTGGAGGAGTTAACGGGACAAGTAGTGGAGTTGTGTTCTATTTATTTCAGTTGAACTAGTTGAGATTAGTTAACTAGCTAATCAACTAGATATGAGTGGAGTGAATTAAATATTATTTAATTCATTAATTAGTAACTCATTAGTCAACTCAAGAATACTTTAGTTCACTACAGTGCATGATCAGTTCAGTGAAGACCAGTGAAAGAGATAGATGAAAGGGTAGAGTTAGCTATCAGTTGTGACTATACTGTTGCTATTTGCAACACATAGATAGGTGGAGTAAGCTATGAGTATTACAAAGACAAGGCTGGAGGTTTATCTATATAAAGAGGCCATCCCATAGCTTTGAAATACGCAATCAAGGTTGGCTATCAAGTGGCTAAGGATTGGAGCAAGTGATTTGCTAGATCTAGCTTGATAGGGTGTAGCATGGGAGGTAGTGCATGAGAGCTTGTGAAGAGTTTTTGTACTATGATTGTTACATGATTTCTCCATTATAATATACACAATAGCTGCGGGGTTTTCAGCTATAGGCTTTCCCATACATACTGAGTTAATGTGTGATTGATTTGATGTGAGATTGCTTCTGTTATTTCCGCATGTGACAATTAATTGTAGAAGAAGGTTATGTGTTATGCATGCAATTCGAAATTGATGTATGATCGGGTTAATCTTCATTGAATAAGTGATTTATTCAGCTAATTTCTTCATGCTTTTCATAGCTTTTGTTTAACTTCAGTATTGCTCTGTTCATTTAAGTTTTGTTTATTTGCTTCAGTAGTTAAAATTTAGATATACTAATCTGCTCATAGCATCTTCAGTTGCCTCCGAAAGCCACAGCTGGACTGATGGTGAGGGATTGCATTATGAAATGTGTAGTTTAGTATTAGTTTCTTTTCTGCAAATTTAGATATATTAAATCATGCATGACATCTTCGGTTACCTCCGAAAGCCACAACTGGACTGATGGTGAGGGATTGAATCATGAGTGTATGGTTTAGTATTAGTTTACTTTCTGCAAATTAAATATCAGTTACACAAGTTGTTTATGATTACTTCCGAAAATCATAGCTGGTCTAATGATGAAGGGTCGGAAAATGAATTGATGTAATCTGATTTAGATTTATTTTGTTGCAATTTTGAATTTCCATAAGCGTAGTTTCTTTTGTGTTTAGTTGGCAGCAAGAATAGTTTGGTTTTCATGTTCACTAGTTTCCTGTTTTGATTCATTAGATTAGCAGCACCTTTTCATTTCAGCAGTACACTTTTACTTTCTTTCAAGTCTTGTCATTGTAATTTTTCAATTTGCTTTTAAAGTTTCAAGATTGGTAAATCATTATAGGGGATATCACTTCCTTGAACAAATATAACCAAACTTGTTTTTCATTTTAGAATTCCCATTTCACCTTAGAAAGACCAAAAACGACAAAAGTTAAGAAATAGGTTATCTTGCACATATAGTGCGCCGCACTTCATCAGCTTACGATTCCCGGATTGACAAATTAAATGCAGCAATTTATGACACACTAAATTGACCAAACATTTTGGCGCCGTTGCCGGGGAAGTGTAACTAGGTAGCCAATTTCTTAAAAAAAAAAAACATAAAATCATAAAAGAAGGAAAAACTTGATAACTTCTTGAAGTATGCTCTCCTCTTGCACCTAGTGTGATCTGGAGGATCAGAAAAGAGAGTTATTGGTTTAGTAATTCCTTAAGTATGCTCTCTTCTTGCACCTAGTGTGATCTGGAAGATCAGAAAGAGAATTATTAGCCCAACTTTTTTTTAAAAATAAAAAAAAATGACATGCATAGAGCAAGAGATTCTAAGGGAAGGTTTATAGCTAAAGCCAAGAGTTCGATTTTCATAACTCCATCTTCTTCAAGGCATAGACCAGATTCACCACCATCTACCCCTAGCCTTAAGATTTTTGGAAGTCGAGGAACAGTTGAATTAGAGGATTCTCCTATACCACCTACTAAAACCCACTTAGAAAACAAAGAGACTTTCTCTCATCCTTCCTTGGTAGAAGAACTAGAGGACTATAAGGACTCTAAAGAAACTATCATGGCAGAGGAAGTAATAAATAGAGGTGGAGGTAGAAGAGGAGGAGATAATGGAGATAAAAATGGTGAAGGAAATAATGGTAGAAATAGGGATTTGTTAGGATTCCCTATAGCTGATGAGGAAACTCATGCAACAATGAAAAATATTTCACCATCTTTTCTCCCTAACTTTTATGGATTGCGAAGTGAGGATCCTAAAACATTTCTGTTTGAGTTTGAAGTAGTGTGCCGAACTTATGACTATATGGAAGATTCTCAAAAACTCAAACTGTTTCCTTCAACATTGAAGGGATATGCTTTGAAATGGTTCATGGGATTAGCCACTCAATCTATTAGGACTTGGAATGATATGAAACAAACATTTTTGGATAGATACTTGGACTATTGTATGCCCACCAATCACAAGGATGAGGTATTCAAAATGATGCAAAAGAAGATGAAAATTTGGAAGATTTACTTGAAAGATTTCAATACAACTTAAAAAGAGCAAAGATGAGCAACTTAGATGATGAAACTTTGAAAGCCCTCATATTGAAAGCCATTAGAGATGAATGGATATATATTTTAAACATGATGGGGAAAGGAGACATTTCTCAACTTCCACTTCGTGACATAACAGAACTATGTGTCCATCTCTCAAGAGGAAAATCTAAAACAGGAAAAGGGCCTAGGGATCCTTCTCTTATTAGGGCTAACAAATCTGCAATTGGATTAGTAAGTAGGGAAGAGATTGGTAATATGCTTGATGAGTTCAAAACTGATATCTTAAGGAGCCTTAGTGAACAACTAGACACCCTTAAAATCCAAAACAAGCAGAAAGCAGAAACAGATGCTTTAGCCATCTTTTGTCCGAAATGTAGGAAGAAACATGCTTTAAGGGAATGTCCCTTGGATGCAAAAGTTGTAGAAACATGTATGATTTGCTCAGAGAATCATGAGATCAAGGATTGTCCTTCAATTCTTGGACTCAAAGCTGTTTTTCAAGAAGACCCAAATTCAGTAGAATCTCTCTGTTTTGTTGCAAGAAGACCTTGGCAGGGACAACAAACTCAAGGGTTTAACAACCCTATGAATCTTCAAACCCCACCAAATTGGAATCCTTGGCAACAACCTTGGCCCCAACATCAAAATCCATATCAGCCATGGGTACAAGGGATGCAAAATCCTTATGGGAAATTTGCTCAATTTTATCAATATCCTCCATCTTTTCAAAATCAACAAGCTCCACAATTTCCAAGCCAAAATCCACAACTTTCATTGCCATTTCCACAACAACAACCTTCTCAACAAAATACAAATCCTCAGCTCATGCTCCCATACCAACAGAAGACAAATCAACTTCCAGCTCAGCCATTGCCAAATCCTAACAATAAGAATCCTCAAACTACTTATATGGTAGAAGGAAAACAATTTCCTACCTATATGATTGTTCCTCTCAACGATGTACAACTCAGATCTGGTAGAGTTTTAGAAAAACCTTCTATAGACATTCAAGAGCAAGATACCTCAGAGGAGGACTCTCTTCAAGTCAATAAGGGTTCTGAGGAAGAATCTCTTCAAAATTCAAAAATTCAAAAAGAAAAAGAAAAGCTAGCATCCACAACTCCTATAGTTGAGCAACTTGTATCTTCATCTACACCTCCTTTTCCGGAAAGACTACAAATTGATAAGAGGGTGGAAAAACAAATTTTGTTGCCTAACTATGACTTTCTAGATGAATTGAAGAATGTTTGTATCAAGATTCCATTGCTACAAGCCATTCGAGAAATTCCTATTCTAGCAAAAACCATAAAGGAGTTGAGTTTCAAAAGACCAGGAAGAAAGCTAAAGGACACAAGAAGAATCCACCTGGTAGGAAAGATTGCGGACATTATGATGGGAAAAATTGCCATGCAGAAGTATGTAGATCCTGGAAGTCCAATTGTCAAGACACATATAAATGGGATAGAAATTCCAAACACATTGATTGACTTAGGGGCTACTATCAACATTATGAGTAGACAGACTATGGAACAGTTAAAACTTCCTAACCTTCTTTTTACACCTACTTTATTGCAACTTGCAGATCGATCGGTTATTAAACCAGATGGTGTATTAGAAGATATTTCGGTCTCCTTAGATTCTTGGGAATATCCAGTAGACTTTATGATTTTGACTCCCAAGAATAATCTAGGAGGACATCCAATTATCTTAGGAAGACCTTGGCTGGCCACAGCTGATGCTTTTATTAGTTGTAGATCTGGAGACATATACATTTCTAATGGTAATTCGACAAAGAAATTCAATTTGTATCCTCCAGCAAGAGCAATCACAGAAATAGGAGACAATGAATGGGTCGATGATGAGAAAACTATACAACCCGTCTTTACCATTTTTGAAATTAGTGAGGATAGTCAAATTCTGAACACATTAGAAAATTTGGAAAAAGTTCTCATAAGATGTAAAGAAACAAACCTTTCATTAAGCCATGAAAAATGCTTTATGATGTTTACTGAAGGGATTGTTTTAGGACATCATATTTCAAGAGATGGGATTAAGGTTGATAGATCAAAAGTTGAAGTCATCTCCAAGTTACCTATTCCAAATTGTCAAAGAGATGTTAGAAGTTTTCTAGGATTTACTGGTTACTATAGAAGATTTATAGAAAACTTCACTAAAATTGCATCTCCACTCTTCAAATTGCTTACAAAAGACTGTGAATTCAAATGGGATCCTGATTGTCAATCAACTTTTGAAACTTTGAAAACAAGAATATCTGAAGCACCTATCTTGAGAGGACCAAATTGGAAACTCCCTTTCCATATTTCTACGGATGCTTGAGATACAGCTCTAGGAGCTGTGTTGGGTCAAAAAGATTTAGTTCCTTATGCCATTTATTATACCAGTAAAAATTTGACTCCCACAGAGTTAAACTATACTGTGACTGAAAAAGAGTTTTTAGTTGTTGTTCATGCAATTAATAAGTTTAGACATTACATAACAGGCTATGAAACTTTTATTCATACTGACCATTCTGCAATTAGATATTTAATGAATAAACCTGTTACTAATGGCAGAGTGACAAGATGGCTCTTACTTTTGTAAGAATTCAATATTACTGTGTTGGATAGACCGGGGAAACAAAATACAGTAGCTGATTTCTTGTCTAGGATTCAGAATACTAAAGAAGATTCTCCTGTAGAGGATAAGTTTCCTGATGAATACTTGTTTGCAGTAACTATTAAGACTCCTTGGTATGCAGATATTGCTAACTATTTGGTTACGGGGAAACTACCTTCACATTTATTTCCAAGTGAAAAACGAAAAATTATTCAGGAGAGTTCAAAATATTCATGGATTTCTAACGAATTGTTTAAAACAGGGCCGGATCTTGTGATCAGAAGATGTGTCAGGGAAGATGAAATGCCTGATATTCTTAAGGCATGTCATGATGAACCATGCGGCGGACACTTTGCGGACAAAAGGACGGCCTATAAAATCCTTTCCTTGGGATATTATTGGCCTTCTCTCTTAAAAGATGCAAAACAATATGTCAAAAGGTGTGATAGCTGCCAAAGAGTAGGGAAACCTACCCTTTCAAATGAAATGCCATTGCAAACACAGGTACTCATTGAACCCTTTGAAAAATGGGGTTTAGATTTCATTGGACCTATTAATCCACCATCTAAGAAAAAGAAGTATATATTGGTTTGTACTGATTATGTTACTAAATGGGTAGAAGCTAAAGCATTAGTATCTGCTACTGAAAATTCAGTTGTTCATTTTCTTTATGAGGATATTTTACTCGCTTTGGTGTTCCAAGAGAAATTGTAACAGATCAGGGGAGCCAATTCACATCCAATTTGGTGGAAAAGTTGATGGAAGAATACAAAATCAAGCACAGAAGATCTACTCCTTACCATCCACAAGCAAATGGTCAAGTGGAGTCCACAAACAAAGTTATTGAAAGTATCATCACCAAAACTGTTCATCTACATAGAAGAGATTGGGCAGAAAGGCTTCCAGAAGCCTTGTGGGCCTACAGAACTACATGGAGGAATACAACGGGACATTCTCCCTATGAACTTGTTTATGGGAAAGAAGTCTTGCTCCCCATTGAGTTCCAAATCAAGACCTTCAAGATAGCAGTTCAGTTGGGGATGGACTTATCAGAAGCCCAAAAGCATAGAATGGAGCAGTTGAATGAGCTAGATGAGATCAAACAAGAAGCAATTCTAAGAACTGATCTAGTTCAATATCAAAGAACTAAGTGGCATGAAAAATATTTTGACTCCAAGTTTAAATATTTTCAAGGGAAATTTCAGACTCATTGGCTTGGGCCATATGAGATTGACAAGATCTTTAGCAATGGAGTTGTAAGAATCAAGACCATTGATGAGTTTCAAACTCCTCTTATTGTGAATGGCCATAGATTGAAAGTTTATCATAAGCCACTCTCTAAAGAGGATTTTGTCAAGTTGTTTCAAGAAAGTTCTGCAATCAAGCTGGTACATAAGAATTCTTCTTCTCCACCGAAATTTCAGCTTTTGTTTTTCAAAATAAAAAAAAGAAGAAGAAGAAAAAATGGTATAAGCCTGAAAACCAATCATTGATTGGCAGTCTTATACAGAAAATATGGGGTGAAAATCAGGGACACCTGACACTCTATATTTTCCAAAAAAAAAAATATGTCTTTCATTTCATTCTCACCACCCACTCCATTTCATTCCACTTCATTTCATTTCATTTCATTTCATTTCATTTCATTTCATTTCATTTCATTTCACTTCATTCCACTTCATTTCATCCATTCCATCAATAAAAATCTTTTTTATGACCATTTCCATCTGGTCATTTGTCATTTGTTCATTTCTATTCAACCAAGTAATAGCTGTGTCAGTTTCCGCAGCTGACATCTGTTTCCGCAGCTGACTCCAGTTTCCGCAGCCAGAAGCAGATTCCGCAGCTACTACTCTGATTTCAAAGAGAATGTACAGTTAGATGTTATTTCCACAATTATGAAATAAAATGCAGGTGAGAGGATCAATGGAACATTCAAGACACCAATGGAGATCAATCAGTTGAAGACCAAGGGCAAAAGCAAGGATTCCAAAGGTATGAATAAAGTTTATTTCAAATAGTATTGAAAAACACATTTTTATATAGTTTTAAACCATGAGCACTACCCATTACGCGCAATGATTATATTGACAGTTACGTAACCTGTCACGATCTCCATGTTATCCTCTTGCATTCATTCATAAACGGTTTCATCATTGAAATTCCGATTCTCACTCATGTTCCAATATCCCACCGGAGATAATGAGACGTATTTGAGTTGACAAAGGACTCTTACAAGCCGCATAACTTCATAATTGTTGATTGAAACGTGTTCATATTTATTACACAGCCACCAAAATTCAAAACGCGGCCGAATGCATTATACTTTGTTAACCTCTTTGTCGTGTCTCTGTCGTGTTTACAAAACCCCACTCTACTCATTCTCACTCCCTGTTTCATTCCATTTCGTTCCTTTTGCTCATTCTCACTCTCGTATATCTACCCACAGTCTTACTCTATTCCGTTTATGGTACTCATTCTCATTTTATGATACATCCCCACAGTCATTGTGCTCGATTCTGTGTATTCCATCGTTCCATTTCCACTTAAACCCTCACGAAAGCAAATTTGTGAAGCACAGAGAAGTGAAATGGGAAAATTATTAAGGGCAGAGTCGGAAGGACCAAAGTTTATAGAGGGATATCCGCAAGCAAAAGAGATATTGAAGAAAGCTAAATGGCTGCGTTTTATTCAGAAATTCAGAGGTTACCACAAAGAAGTTACGAAAGCGTTTGCAAGGTCATTTGATGGCTCGGAAGCAGAAATTGGAGACCTCAAGTTTTTGGTCAATGAAGCATCAATAGCAACAGCCACAGAACTTTTTCAGGAGGGAGAACGTTGGTTCAAAAATAAAAGTATCAGTGATGAGGCATGGAGAACAATCCTACGAAATCAAGGTATGGATATCACTGTTTTTAAAAGAGGAATCCCCGTGCATGCAATAAAAGAAGAATGGGCCACTTTACTACTAATTGTTCAGAAATTTATTACATGTGAAGGCCGTTTTGGGTCTATGTACATGTACCATACCAGGCTATTGATGAATTTTCTAGAAAACCAAACTCTCAATCTCCCTTATTTTCTATTCAATAGCTTGAAGAAAATGACTGTGACTGTTCAAAAACACTTAGGAGATGTAGAGCCTCATCTTTATCACCACGGCCTTATAAAAATTCTGATTGAAAAGGAGCTAAAGGAAAGAAAAGATACATGGGAACAATTCCTAGTTAGAAAATTCTTTGAAGAACCTCAGGAAATTCCTGAAGGTAGTTCAATTAGAAGGAGTAGAAGAAAAAGAATGAATGTTGAAACCCAAATTACTCCTACTCAGGAAATTTCCGCAGCTAGCACAGCAAAAAGAAGTAGAAGGAAAAGAACAATAGATGAAATCCAAAATACTCCTACTACTTCTATGAAAAGAACTGATAGGGAAGAGAGATTGGTAAAGAGGAAGAAGAAGTCAATAATACCCAAAGGGAAAGAAATTATTGAGGCTGTCCATAAAACTCCTTCTTCTGAAGAAGAAGATCATCAAATACTATCTGAAAGATTAGTTTATCTTCAAAAACAGTCATCTATATCCAAGAAGGCAGAGACAGGAAAACAAGAACAAAAGGGTAGTGTACCATAGCATGTGAGGAGAAGCAGCAGGCTTAAGGGAAAATTGAGAAAAACACAAATTAAGGGTCCTCATTTCATTGATTTGGGTGAGGAGACATCTGAACAGTCTCCAACTGACCATAGTCCATTTCAGTCAGTTAGTGAACCCGATTCCTTTCATTCCCAATCAGACAATGAGCATACTCCATCTTATTCTCAGCAAAACATTGATGTAAGCCCTCCTCGGCCAGATTTTGAACATAATTCTCCTTTACAGCATTTTGGGGACAGCCCAATGAAAATGACACCGGAAGTAGACCCCAAGCAGCAGGAGATATATGACTATATAGAATCCTTGACTATATAGAATCCTTGGAAAAGGCAGCCACAGGTCCAAGTACCTCTTCCATTCAGCCTCATACATTGCAGGATGATTTAGTTCAGTCATTAAAACAGGAAATTTTTGAGTTGGAGCTTTTAAATCGGCACATCAAAAATGAAAATGAAACATTGAAAGAACAAGGCAAACTGGACAAGATCATCCATGATAATTCTATGTTACATTTGGGAATTTGGCAAAAGAAGAATAAGAAATTGAAAAGGAAATGCCAGAGATTGAGCAGAGCACTTGTGAATATCAAATTTAGGTGCTTAATGAAGAAACCCAGAATGATGGCAGTACCAAAGAAGAAGAGAAGGGGATTGTTGGATGTGTTGGCTGAAGTATCAAGACACATGAACTGAACAAAGAGTATCAAAATTTTGGTTGCATGAGGACATGCAACACCTTCACAGTGGGGGTATATTGAGTCCCAAATTTGCATATTTTCCATACACTTTTCCATACCTTTTTCACTCATCTAAACCTCCCAAATTGTCAATATCATGTGCAAAAGGGTATCTAACATGGTTTTTAATTATATTTTTGTGTTTTCTATTTGATCTAGATTTTGTTCATTCAGCTGCGGAATCTTGCCACTTTCCGCAGCTGCTGCAACTTTTCGCAGCTATTTTCTGGAATTCTATGCTACAGGTGTCTACAAGGGAAACGAGCCACATGGGTAGGTCAGGAATGACGTGGACATGGTTCGTGTTCTATTGGTTCAAGCAAACTCGTCCAAAGAAGCCGCGGTCAAAGGCGTCCACACGGAAGTCAACTATGGAGTTTCATGTCGGCCGGACTCTGTTTCGTGGCACATAAACATCCATACGGCCGTTTCTAAGCCTGCGGAGGTTAAATCGACATCTGTGCAGAGCTCGGGAGTCGAATTCAAGCATCCACCTTCCGTAGATTCACTTTCCAACACGGCCATACTCCTATATCCGTGGACGTAGTGGTCTACGTGCTCTCTGCCATCATGAACTTTAGGAGACAATTACAGTTTATTGTTATATATAGAGCGTTTGCATACGCACATAAAGTTAGTTGATAGTTGATGTTAGTGAATGTACTCTGTTATCTTTTAGTCTGTTCTGTAGTGATTACGCTGCACTTGTGCCGTAACACTACCATTCTGTAATGAACTGCTTTTTAATATGAGAAGACTCTGTTTTTCAACTTAATTCGTGTTTGAGGATCATTACCAAGGCTGTGTAGAGGGCCCCTGCTCAGCTAAGGTTTTGTGTATTAGTGTATATTTCTCATTTCATTTCTTCAAAAGTCATTGTATCATAATCCATCCATATGTTCATATTTTGCAGTTGTTTCATTTCTGTTTATACATTTCCATAATTTCCATTTCATTTCTGTCTTTCATGTTTTATGATTGTTAATCACTGATCAGTGTTCTTGTGCAGGTTATAGATAGGCAGCCCGGGCATTTTTATAGCTTTTTGACTAATGACATGGATCTAACATTGTTCTGCTGCTAGTTTGCTTTTCATAGCTTTTATTTAAATTCAGTCTTGCTTTGTTCATTTCAGTTTTGCTTATCTACTTTAGTAAGTCAAATTTAGATATATTAAGCTGCTCATAGCATCTTCAGTTGCCTCCGAAAGCCACAGCTGGACTGATGGTGAGGGACTGCATTATGAAATGTGTAGTTTAGTATTAGTTTCTTTTCCGCAAATTTAGATATATTAAGCTGCTCATAGCATCTTCAGTTGCCTCCGAAAGCCACAGCTGGACTGATGGTGAGGGATTGTATTATGAAATGTGTAGTTTAGTATTAGTTTCTTTTCTGCAAATTTAGATATATTAAGCCGCTCATAGCATCTTCAGTTGCCTCCGAAAGCCACAGCTGGACTGATGGTGAGGGATTGTATTGTGAAATGTGTAGTTTAATATTAGTTTCTTTTCTGCAAAATTAGATATATTAAATCATGCATGACATCTTCAGTTGCCTCCGAAAGCCACAGCTGGACTGATGGTGAGGGATTGAATCATGAGTGTATGGTTTAGTATTAGTTTACTTTCTGCAAATTAAATATCAGTTACTCAAATTGTTTATGATTACTTCCGAAAATCATAGCTGGACTAATGATGAAGGGTCAAAAGATAAATTGATGTAATCTGATTTAGATTTATTTTGTTGCAATTTTGAATTTCCTTAAGCATAGTTTCTTTTGTGTTTAGTTGGCAGCAAGAATAGTTTGGTTTTCATGTTCACTAGTTTACTTTTTTGATTCATTAGATTAGCAGCACCTTTTCATTTCAGCAGTACACTTTTACTTTCTTTCAAGTCTTGTCATTGTAATTTTCAATTTGCTTTTAAAGTTTCAAGTTTGTAAATCATTATAGGGGATATCACTTCCTTGAACAAATATAACCAAACTTGTTTTCATTTTAGAATTTCCATTTCACCTTAGAAAAACCAAAAACGACAAAAAGTTAAGAAATAGGTTATCTTGCACATATAGTGCGCCGCACTTCATCAGCTTACGATTCCCGGATTGACAAATTAAATGCAGCAATTTAGGACACACTAAATTGACCAAACACTTGTCCTCATAGCTCCCCACAGGATAGTATTGTTCCTTGATAGTATCTTGGAAAGAATTCCAAGTGGGTATGGCCGAGAACAGAGAGGGTTTTGTCTCGTCCTTTTTCTCACAATGGATTTCCCACCAGTCCTTGACATGGGGGGCAGCTTTGAGGAGTGCAAAAATAATCTTCTCCCTGTCAGAAAAGTCATGAACCGAGAAATATCCTTCTAATAGATTCAACCATCTATCTACGGCATCTGCATCTATTTGACCCTCAATTATGGGAATGTCAAAATTTACTTGTACCTTAAAAGGATTCGCACCTCCAGAGTGGCTGCTGGATGCAGATGCATCGTCGGTGGGCAGACATTGAAGGATCTAGGCAAAGTTATCCATCATCGCGTTCCTTTGTTTTTCGAGGGCCTCCTCGAGCAATATTTTGATAGGATCTCCTACTCCCTCATCTTTCTTTTCATCCCCCATGGGCATCTGTCGAGGTTTGCGAGGCTGATCTTGCTAAGGTTCCACAAGATTGAGCCCTAACTCCTTATACCCCGACCTCATTGGGGACATGCAAAGAAGGATCGAGAAAAAAACAAACCGCTCTGATACCACTGATCCAGATTTATGCAATAACGCAATATAATAAACACGTAACCATAAATATAGAGATGTAGTGGAAATAACACTTCATTTCATTAATATCAAAGAACTGAAATTTGCTTACAGACAGAATGGAAATAAAACTAGCTAGGGCGCTGGTAGCTATCTCTGAGAAGAGATGAGGCGGCTACAAGCCTCTGAACTGAGCTACAATGAGGCTTGAGGGCCTATTTATTATTGAGAAACAATGGAGAACTCTAAACATCCAAAAACCTAACCCTAGGAGATGAAGCGCCAAAACTATGGGCCCCGTTTGGGTAAATTGGTGTTTCAACTTCCGAGGGACGTAACTTTGACAAACTATCTCCGTTTGACGCACATGATACATCATTAGAAAGATCTATCCGAGGACTACAACTTTCGCCATGAATATCCATTCCAAAACGAAATGATATTCATTGTAGGTGCGATGCTCCAAAAATGTTGTTTAGGACCTCAAAACGGCTTCGGAAGTTCAGGACCCGAAAAACTGCTAAAAATAGTAAGTTGTGCCGAAACTGAAAAACTGAAAGAGGCAATGGTGGGGCCCCAAGTGGAATAGGCGGGTGGCCACCAATATCCACTTGGATCACCGGGGGCCATACAAATCAGGTTTGTACGGCCTCAAAGGGGATTTTTTCCCTAGATTGTGTGAGCAATCTAGGCAAATAGGTGCCCCCCTTGCACTCATGTCTCAGGTACAGCCATGCGGGAGCACGGTTCTCTTACCTCTTTGCACGCAAGGGCACGCTTGTGAATGAAACAGACATGCAAGGGCAGTATTTTTGAAAAAACTTAGGTTTTTTGTTGTCCTTAATGATTGTTTTCCTTTGTACTGATGGGTGCCTATTGCTTGGCAAGTTAGAGTGGAGGGAGCGAGACTGGCCCGAGATCCAGACCGCTCTAGCTACTGATTCTGGGGCACGCCATCAGTTGGCAACTTGGGGCCTCCTAAAATTTGCTGAGAACGAGTTCCTTTGGTCATAGGACCGATTGTTACGTTACATCACATGGCATTAGCCCAGGAGGCGCAACATGTTTGTCCTAAGGGGGATGAACTTGATTATCCATCCGGAGACAGATATTTAATTTGTGACTGGATTACTACCTCAGGGAGAGGCACTGAGGTATCCACTTCCTGCTGGAAGAGTGAACATGGATAGGTTCCGGAGGAGGCATTGCGGTGGCGCGCCTCTAACTGACGGGTGCGTCAATATCACCTCAATGACAGATGTGGCTGAGCGGTGTGCTCTAGCCATTATTGTGTGACTGGTGGGGTCGTTTGCACCTCATTGGGCATCGGGCCCACAACTGGCGATTTTACGCCATTTGAGGAACGGACATTTCTTTGATTTTGCACATTTTTGCTTCGATGGTATGGTGTCACAATTGAACAGGGTCCAGCATGGATCCAAATCATTTGTGTATGCTAGCATTTTGTGCAGGATTATGTATGAGAGGGTCGTGCTGCTGAGGCCCATAGTTCTTGTACCTATCAGGGGGTCGAGGGAACTACGCATGAGGAGGTGGGCTCCAGTGATGCCACGTGGTGGTGGTGGCAGGGTGGGTCATTATTGGAACTACACGACGGAGGCCTGGTTTGAGGCCAATCCACAGATTTTTTTTCCATACCCTTATGAAGGGATGGACTTCCAGGGTGATCCAGATATTGGTCTCCCTTTTGGTTATGTTTTGGGTCCCGTAGGTATGTGTTATATTTCTGCATTTACTCGAGTTTTTGTGTTCTTGAGTGTTTTTCATTGACACTGACATTCTTTTGGTTACTCGTGCAGATGTTGGCGAGGTGGGACGTCCAGTGGCCCGACTAGTGGGTCACAACCCTCTACCACGACCACTTGGTGGTCGGGGAGGTGGTGCCGTAGGTGGACCAGGCAAGGGTGCCGGTTGCCCAGGCAGCGATGGTGCTGGTCCTTCTGGTGAGGGTAGCAGCACAGGTGCAGCTGAGGTAGCGGTTGAGGCACGCATCGCAGCACTTATAGATCAGGTAGAGGCTCTAGAGGACTTCTGGGGTCGAGTGGACCGTTTGACCCACAGAATGCCTACTCGAGGTCTTATGGATGACTTCAAGGAGATATGGCTAGAGACAGTGATGACCCGTGAGAGGGACTACCGGCCTACTCTATGACGGGTAGCTATCGCAGTGGCAACAGTATCTCTAGTGGTGGCACCAGGAGCAGTCGTGGGCCCAGGTGCTCCTCTTGAGGGGGCACCCCCCTAGAGTAGATTTGTACATAGGGAAAGCACCCATTATGAGGATGCTTCCCTTATTTTTGATGACCTCTATATTTTTGGGCTAGCCAATGGGCTAGTGATACTATTTTTGTACTCCGATACACATATTTTTTGATATATGTATGAGAGATCTTTTTTTCGGCTCTACATGGTGTGATCTCTATTTTGGTTTATGCATTTTTTGTTATGCTGATGGATATACATGTTTTTAGTTTTTTATGTATGGTGGTTTTCCTGCGATGCATTCCAGTCTAGGATATTGTTAGCTATGCGATCAACTATTTGGTTTTGATTCCTCGATACATGTGAGAATGTAATATAATCAAATTGTTTGCTTAATCCTCTGGCATGCAAATATTTTCTAAATAGGTTTGCATCCCTGGTTTCAAATGTTTGGTTTAACTGCGAGACTACTAACTGGGAATCAAGGTAGACATGCATATGGTGGATGCTCTGGTGGAGGGCTTCGCACATAAGTCCGATAACGGCATCATATTCTGCCTGATTGTTGGTTGTAGATCCAATTCACACACCATTTGAACATAGCGGCGATCGGTCAAGGTAGTATATGACCTAGGTCGCCGCAGCTAAGTTTTGAGACCATCGCGATGCTCCATCAGCAAATCTGAAATAGGGTTCAAGTTGGTGATCCATGGTGATATTTCGAGCGCGTTTTAGGTTTTTTGGGTCAAAAATATTTTGGTATTTGGGATTTTTGTGTACTCTAACTCTAGGGGATAAGGGCTACTAGGGCCCTTATGGGTAGAATTTCTTGAGGTAAAGGCTATTGACAGGGTTAGCTAGGTAGGTCCCGTCCGGTTCCGTCAAGATGTATGCCCCCTGCTAGAGGCAATGTTTGATGATATAGGGCCCTTTCCACAGGGTTTCAAACTTCCTTGGACCTAAGGCTTATTTTTCAACATCATAGCGAAGGACTAGCTCTCCTTCAGTAAATGAGCGGGGGCTGATGTGGTGGTCAAATAATTCTTTTACCCTTTTCTTATGGGCCTCATTGTGTTGTAGCGATTGTCACCTGTTTTCGTCAACTAGCTCTAGTTGTACGAGGCGATGTTCTAGAGGTTGGGTGTCATCAAGGAGTTCGATGGCTGCATGCAAGTTTGGGATCTCGCGGAAATCAATGCAAGGGCGTAAGGTGCCTTGGTTTTTTGTGATAGGAATAAAGCCGAATTCTTGTGACGGGGAGGTTGTTTAAATCCTATTTGGGGCATGCAATGACACAAGTCATATGTGATGATTTGTGTCGCTGGCATGTGGCAGGGGAAGGATCTCCGCAATGGAGTCCTGACTTAGCGGATAGTTGACCTTCCCGCTAGGATAGTCAATTCCTGGTAGATGGAAGTTAATTTTATCATAGATATGTATGAACATTTGTAGCAACGGACATCCCTTTGGCGCATGATTATGACTAGTGCAAATGAAGCAAGGTATCACAGCATTGACAGGGTAGATAGTGTGAGAATATACACTACTTGATGTTCCAGTTGTGGATGCTTGGAAGGGGTCTGTTGCAGACCAAGTTGTCTTCTGTTTCCATTTTTGCGTCGTGGGTTGAAACTTGCCTCCCTTTTTGGTGGGTGGCTGACTTAATGCTGCTCTCAGCTTGGGGAGATGTGTGCACTTAAATGTATGATGAAAGTGTGAGAAAATTCGGCAGTAAGTGCATGTGATCTTCTCTTGATTAGAGAGAAGCTTTTGAGGGAGAGACAAGATTATGCAGAGACTATTTCCAAGGGGTTTGATTTCTCTACATTGGTTGATTCGGTGATCATTTAGATCACATAGGCCACATGTTATCCTAGGCTTGGCCTGAGGTTTATGTGATTGGTGTGTGCTTTTAGCAGGCGTGATGCACCACCCTAGTGGCGAGATTGTTGGGTCGACGATATTTATTTTATGCCATTCTTGAAGGTCGCTCATCCTCTTTTCTACGACATTAATCATGTCGATAGTGGGACAGAGTCGTGAGACATAGGTACAATTCCGGTAATAATGATCACCCTGACATATCAGGAAAAATGTTCATGATATGGGTCTCCCATCATGTGTGATTTGAGGTTGGGCAGGGTACCATCGTTGTAATGCTGATAAATCAGGGCAATGGACAACTATATGGTCTGTCTGCTTGCATAATGTGCATGTGGTTGGATTTTGTGAAGTGCCTGTAGGGGTAACAATGGGTTTTTCACTAGGTCGTTCTTCAGCTGACAAGAACATGATAGACCCGCTCATCTCCTCTGCTTGAGTCATGGAGTTGCCGATGGATTCAACATCCAAATCATCTTCTTGGGAGAGACGAACTATGGCTGAGTGGAGACTAGCAAGGGCTGGTCGAAAGCAAGGTATGTAGTGACAATCCTCCAATAAGTGATTGTCAGTGCATAACGAGCATGTGAATTGTGCTACCCGTAGTCCCACATAGTAGACCCTTTTGATTGGATACCATTTTTTAATGAGTTCCAATGCGACACGCTCTTCGAGGTAGTGGCCACGTTCATCGCATAGCATGCAACGTATAATGGGCATTACTAGGGGGCGCTCTACATATCGTTGCTCCTCTTATAAGTACAATATGGTGAATAGCTCGTCATTAATAGACTGGGTGGAGGGATCCTCTTGATAGGATCGCTCAATCGTGTGCAAGGCGTCCCGATACCGTGGTATTTCTGGACAATGGTGGGTATAGTGCCCATAGGTGTCACAAAGGGTGCATGCGTGATTGGTACGCAGCGATTTGCCTGTACTTTTGGTGGCAAGTTCCTTTTTATGGGAATGCTATTTTGAGGTGCCTGCCTCACAACCGAGGAGTGATTTTAATTCGTCCAACTCTGGGCATATGTGAGTAGGGTGTCCAATGACATCACATATAGCGCAGGCTAATGACTCCCACTGTATGGTGGGGGTCACCACTTTCTTTCCTTTCTTGGAAATTTTCTTTATCGTGGTCACCGGTTTCGTAATGGGAATTTTCCTTGCGGGGGCAGTTTCGACTGCTACTTGGGTAGGTTGGGGCCCCTTGGGACTGGGGGGTTGTAACCCAAACGCAGTAACGTTGGTAGCTGGCATTTCTAGAGGGGGAACGAGATACCACACTAGGAATTCCAATGATATGTTGGGTAGTACCAGTGTTGCCAATACCTACTAGGAGGTGAAGCCGGGAGGTGGGTATAGGAAAGGAGTTTGGGAGGCGGCATAGACTAGGGAGGCTGCAGTAGCTAATGCCTCGGCATCGTTACTACTTGATTTCATGTCCTGAATAACCTTGGTGCTTGATGTGGACATCATGCTTACCGGGGCCGCTGTGGCATCAGGCGATACCTCAAGCATAATAGGAGGATCTCCTAGGAATGATCCTAGGACGGATGACAGTTTGAATTGGCTAGGGCCATATTCTTGATACCGTAAAAGACCATTTGTGGCCGTGTCTACATAAGGTAGAACCATATCTGTATTGGCCAAGGGACACTTTTCAGTGTGCGTCAGCTGGTCTACTGTAATAATTCGATCCTCATGGGGGAACATCATGATGCGGAAAACAGAGGATGCTATGGCAGACATGGAGTACATGTAACTCTGCCCAAGGAGTATATTGTAATCCAAGTGAGCATCCAAGACTTCAATGTCTATGTGGACCATTTTTCTGGCTAAGCAGACTGGTACATTTTGGAAGAGACCGACGGGGGTCGAGGGCCGCTCGTCATATTCCTTGAGTGTGATGATGAAAGTTTTGAGTTCTGGGGCTCCTAACTTTTTCCATACATTATTTGACATGATGCATGTGGATGCACTCTCATCTATGACACATCGGTGAATAGTGATATTCTGTACCGATACTGATATCTGGAAGGCGACCATGGAGGGAAGCCTAGGGGTGACTTTGTCTAAATCAAAAGCCATCATGCGCATGTCGATAGGGTCGACAGCGCCTAAGGCAGAAAGTAGGGCTTTCTGCTGCTTCGGGCCCGACTACAGTACCTCCAAAGTAGACATAGCAGTAGGTGACTGGGCTAAATCATCTATGATGCTGTAATTATGGGCTGCTTTGGAGTAGTTACCTGCTCGCCTATTAGGCCCTTTAACCATTTTTGACAATGGTTCCAAAGGAATCTTTGGAATGGTCAAAGGTGCAGTCGGCGCGCTCGTACTAGCCCCTGACGAACTGGTGTCTGGTGGGGTGTCGTAGCTGCGATTCCGGGTTTGGAAAAACATTTTTTCCCCGGACATGTAAATTTCATGGTTGTTTTTCTCAGAATCGTTAGGGTTTTGTTGCTGAGTGTTGACCGTTCCTTGATCGGGGAAGGCTTCTTGCATAACTACAGTTTTCTGGGAAGATCCTCCTTGTCCTTGGTTATTCTGAAGCTTTTTAAGCTCAGGGAGTTTAGAACAGTGGTGAGTATAGTGCCCGTACTCACCACATATTGAACAAGAATGGTTTTTTCATAGAGGTGGCCTTTTTCCTTGCTTTTGAGCATTGCTTGGCTCCTGGTTCTAGTTCCGGTTGAAGTTATCTACAGGCCGGGATCGCGGTGGGAATTGTGGGTTGCTGCCCCCCTGTCTAGGGTTCCTTTTGGGTTTTTTTTTACCTTTCATTTGACCACGTTAGGAGGGTAATTTTCCTGATCATACTGGTGTGGTTGATTTTGGGACGGCTGCACAAATTTCACCTGTGCATTGTTTTGCATTGGTGGGTTATGTGCTTGGGACTGAGCATACTGTTGTCCCATATTTGCACCTGACTGTTGGGGGGGAGTTCTTCCATTAGTTTTTCTTCCTGCGTACTGGGTCCCCCCGGCCAGAGGGTATGGTCCTCCTTGGTGATACGCTGGCACCCTATTCGTCAAATTTTGCTGCTGCATATGATGAGTTTGAAATTCAGGTTGAGACATGTCCTGGGTAGACCCATGTGTGTAACCAGGATTCTGATTGCTATTGTCTAGGTACCCTTAGGTCATTGACCCAATAAGTCTGTCTGCAGAGTTCAACGCACCTGGAAATTCTTGATAAGATTGCAGGCGAGGGGCATTAGGCAGGATATTGTATATGTATCCTGATTGCGTATAAATTAGTTCAAGCTGTTGTGCTTTACTAATTGCATCCTCTTCGAATGTGGGGTTTCGTTGTGCCACATCCTTTGAAATCTCTACTGTTAGAGTTTTCAAGGATAAATCTAAAAGGACCCGGTCGTCGAGTTGAGCTTTGCATAAGCTCCGACGTCATCTCCACTCATGGAGATGTTCAGAAATGTGGGTAGAGGGAGATTGTTTGAAATGAGTCAGTAACTCCATTCCTGAATTGTGGTGAATGGGTAACTGAAACTAAGTGAGGAACGCAGTAGCGAGGGTGCTAAAGGTTCTATGCGAGGTAGGAGGTTGCTCGACGTACCATTTCACGGCCACTCCTGTGAGAGTGCGTTGAAATAGCCTCAATAAAATAGCATCATCAATGATGCTATTCGATGAGCACCACAGGTGAAAGGTCATTATATGATTCCTTGGGTCTTCCGCTTGCTTGCCCTCAAACTTTGGTATGTCTGAATGGACTTTCGTTGGCATGGGAGGCAAATTGGGGTCGTGTGCGATGGGGTCATTGGTGAGCTTGGTTAAATCTGGTAGATTTAACGCCGCTAAGAAGGGTGACTAAGAGGTTGATGCCATGGCAACGTGTGAAGACACGAAGTTCTGGTTAGAATGAGGGTTAGTCTGTGACGTACCCGGTTGTGAATTCAGTTGGCTTCCCGTATGGGATGCACTCTTCTACCCCCTAGGGGACGAGGGGGGAGTGATGTGCAGTTTGGTGTTGGGAGACTGACTAGGGTTCCCAACTAAGGTTGCTCCAAGAAAGGAGGAACCAACCATTGTGGCAACGTTCCATCTTTGATGCCTAAACGGCGAAAGACCTGGAACCCCTCCCGTTAATGGGGGGAGGTCCAAAAGACACCTGGACCTACGAGGTTCCATTGGAACCATTTGAGGGTCATCCAGGTTAGTTTTGGAAAAAAAATTTCAGGGGATTGAGTCTGTAATAACGAAAAATTTATGGCCACATACATAAAACAAAGAAAAAAATGAAATGATTTTCCTTTTATTTAATCTATGTGATCAATCAAGCAAAAAATGGTTTTGTTTGTTTGCGCGTGATACTCAAAAATCCTATAATACCTAATAACTTCCTCACACAATCAAAAGTAACTGGGCCTTCAGAGGATTTCTTGCGAGTGTTGGCACAACGTCCCGAAAGAACTGGTGACGCCCCCAGTCAGCCGAAGGGAATCAACCAAGGTAAGGGTAGAGGGTCTGGCGCTTGCTTGCACCGTCACCTATAGGGTAAAGGATGCCCTAGATTTGGCCACTAAGAAACACCATCCCACGTGAGCGTTTAATTCTTAGGCTTCTTGGTAGTCAGCTAACGGTACCAAGTATCATACGGGTCAAGTAGCCCTAACTGATACCACACACACTGCGCCTAAGCCTAACCCCCTCTGAATCGAGTCTCTTCCATGCTCAGGTTTTCTTTTCCGTGGGCTGATAGGTGGATTTTAAGCTCCCTAAAAACGAAACTTCTATGTTTCAAATGTGAAGCGTGATCAAGGTAGCTTATTGGATGCCTACCCCCTTGATCCTAACTTAAGCTATAATTTCTCTTGTGGCCCCTCTGGGGAGAGTTTAGTGAGTTGGTTTAAGTTATTTTTAGATGGATTTCTTTTCTTAGTGGGTGAATGTGTGTGATCATATGGTGAACAATCTCATAATTTGAACATATGGATATTGGTAATCCTTTACAAAAGTCCCCTAGTTAAACTATGTGATGTTGTTCCTTGCTCAAATAAAAATCATTTGTGGATAATGGGCCGCTTCCAAAAACTCCTAATTAGTCTATGTGAGTGACTAAAGGGAGATGGCGAATCACAAATGTAGAGTGTTAATATGCTTTTCTAGGGTCACCCAATGGCACAAAGACAACAAAGATTACTTGCTCTAACTTGTGATTCAATCCTAGTCCCGCAATTTCCTAAATGAAAAAATTGAAATTTAAACTAAACAATTTCTACACTAGCTTATGCATGTGTGGTCATGAGCCACTTACTTGGACTAGTTAAACTAAGTGTGCATACCAGAATTTGCAAAAAACATAAATTGTTCGGAAATCAATGGTTAATTCGCCCCCTACTTAAACTGTGTGAACACTTTTGTGCAAAAAACCAACTTAAATGAAAACTAACTAAATGCATACAAAAAGTAGAAAAAATCAGTTCTCAAAAGCTTTGGGGTATCAACACAGGTGTTGGCAGATACATTAGGGGCTTCCAACACACTTACAAGCAGAAAAAATGCAGCAGATAGGGAGAAAAACTTTCTCTGCAAATTGCACGCAAAAACCTCTGACATATGCGCTTAATACTGCACAAGTGACCTCCGAATGCATGCCTTGTGCATCTGTGCGAAAGAACAGTGCGCAGAATTCCTGCAAGTAAAAAAAATTAGGAGCTGCCTTCTTCAGTCTGTTGCCTCAGTGAGTCTAGGGACTACAAGATGGGTCAGAGGGCTGTCAGCTCCACTCCAGCATAGACTAAGGGTCTCTTGCAAACAATGGCACAACCACATAAACTTGAAACACATTAGTGGAGTCGCCAATCTTGTTGTGGTGGATTCGACACATGGGTGTACGAAATCGCATGCATTTAGAGAATGTGGTATTTTCTCTAAACCATAAGTAATAGGCAGTATCTGGGCGGAGCTCAAAAGTATAAAACTTAAATGAAGTAATACACTAAAGTATGCTCTGTTAAAAAACTAAAACTAAAAACACAAAAAAGAAGCTATATAGAGAGTTCCAAACAGTAACAAGGTAAAAAACGACTCGATGGCGTTCTTCTTATTGAATGCTTGGAATGAAAACAAAAATCTTACCCACTTGCCAAAGGGCCTAGGCAGAGGCTCTAGGACCTGATGCAATGATTTTTTTCCTTCAATTTCTACCTTCTGACGCAGTCTAACTCTCTCTCTTTGCTGCAATGGGCTAAGATTGTTGGGTGGCCAACAATCGAGTCCTCTTCTTCAGATCCCGCTCCTTGGGTCACACAAAGCATTGGTGTTGCTTGGGAAACTTTGGCCAGCATAACTTTGTGATCACCTTGTTAGTATGAATCTTTTGTCGAAAAAGACCACTTATTATGGCTGCCAATATCTTCAAATCTGCAGTTAGTTGATCCAAACAAAGCTGCACAAATCTAGATCTATGCATAAAAAGACATTAAGCAGTGGAAATAAGGTTTTGCTCCATGCATCCAATAGACAAGACAAGAACAATAGTTTTTTGAAAGAATTTTTATATTAAGGGCACCTGAGAGGAAAACAAGAAAGGTGTTTCCAATTCTCCTCAATGGGATGGGTTCTTGAAAGTCCTCAGCACTTCAAATTTAGCATTTCTCTCTCTTGTTAGTGCAGAAAACCCTGACAAACATAGAACTCAAAGGGAGCTCACAAAGCAAAAAGTAGAGAATGTGACAATGATAATGGCTCAAAGTCAGACCAAGAGCATAGATCCAGAATGATCTAATGAGCAACAAAAGGTGACAAATGAATGAGAAAACCCTTCTATTTATAACAAAATATTGGGTCATTCTAGATCTTGGTGTATGATTAAAATAATATTAACCAAATCTAGATCCACCTTTTATTGATTATTTTATTATATTTGTTGGAGGGAAAAGGCATTTGACTTGGGTCAAATCCCTTTATTCGTAAATAATAAATAAATAAATGATTTATTTATTATTTAAGGAAGTGGTTGAATGATAATTAAATAAATAATGATTTATTTAATTATTTATAAATGATTTAGTCATATTTAACAAGGAATATTATTTAAATAGGATTTAAATAATTATTCCTAGAAAATAATAAGATAAATAAGGATTTATCTAATTAATTTCTTTGTTTTGGGTTAAGATAACTAATAATAATTAAAATATTGTTTAATTAATTATTCCATGAGGAAAATCAAACAAATATAGATTTGTTTAATATTTCCTTTTAAATAGATCATAAACAACCCAGCAACAGTTTTATTAAGTTATTTTACATAGTGAAACCAATTTTACTTAGGGTAAAATTGGTCTTACATGGTGTACTTGGGTCCATCTAATGATAATAGGTTAGATGACCAAAAAATGGTGTAACAGATTGCCCCCCAACGTACGAGTGTTAGGAGCAAATCGTATGATCGAAGTACGTTGTAAGAACTCAATCACCAAACATCAAAAGAGAAGTCAGAGAGAGAAATGTAAGGTAGTCTAAAGTGCTAAAGAACTAGACCCAGAGGAGATGAGACTTATAGGTGCAACAAGTCTCGTTTTATGAGACGGTACTTGTGCTAGAGGCGACGGGGGAGGCATACCTATGCCCACCGAGAAAAAGTACAAAAGAATAGTGTGTCCAGTAAACAAGGGACCGAACTATAAAGTACATTTTGGCCTAAACATGAGCCAGATAAAAGATATAATGAGGAATCCCACATACATGTTGTGCCTGGGATAACAGCCAAGACTTATACAATAATATCTGAGTACATGAGATACAAATACAACCCAAATGCCCCCTATAAATGGGGAAGGGCTCGCAAAATCTGACTCATACATGCAAATCAAAGAAGTGTTGCAAGCGACTAAGGCCAACACCATCAAATATATGGAGCTGCATCGAAGGCTGCAATGAAGAGGTCATCCGGGCATGTGGGGGGCTACCTACAGGGCCACCCCCTCATGAGGGTTGAGACATCTCACACACACCCAGGAATCACCAATAGCTGCTACTGCATCATTGGACCATCAAGTACATGGATCTCGATCATGCTAAAAGGAGCTGGAGTTGAGAAACAATCAAGTCAAAGGGTAATGAGAAATCCCTTTTCCTGATCCAAGGCACCGAACAAGTGTAGAAGCTGGAACTAAGGTACACTGCCCTCTAGAACTATCTTCTGAAGTGAATGAGCTGATGTCGACAGAAGGAGGTCCACGATAGGTGAGGCAATAAGGGATCATCAACTAAGGCACGAGAGAAAATAGTAGAGTGACTGACAGACTAACACTAATGGTGATGATGAAATGGGGGATACTGAGTAGCGGCTGGATGACTTCCCTTGTGAGAGAATAAAGGGAATGGATGACTTGGCAGTGACTGACACAATATCAGAAGGGATAGGGGACAGTGGGACTGAATGCCATCATGTGCAACACGAGAGAGGGACCAAGTAATGAAGAATGGAGAACTATTGCGGGATACAAAGGGACTTGGGATAGACTCCATGAATGTGATGATGACTCAACTCGGATGCTCTAAACAAGGGCGACGCGATGGGGCAACGCGATGGTGTTGCCACACAGTAAAGGTCCAATGGGGGACCATAAAAACATGAGTATGAGATGGTAACTCATGACGAATATCAACACGAGCATGGAAAAGTATGGAGGCCAAGTGGTGCCCCTAGTATGAGTGTTGCAAGTGAAGAAATTTGATTATGAGGAGGGTTATGGTTGAGGGGCATAGGTGCCCCCAAGCATGTTGTGGTCATGCCAAAATGTATAAAGGGGAATCTAAACACATTGTAATGATGTGGTGCACCATTTTCTTTCGTTATGGTTATGCAGTATGATAAAAGAAATGGAGGATTACCAATCTCTTTTAGTACTGCATATATGAATCAAATGAACTTTAAGTTTTCGGGTTGGCATACTTGGTGTCACTATCCCAAAGAGAGGATTTGGAGATGATGAACTGATGCTCTCCTCGAAAACCCATAGGTTGGTCAACAACAATGTCTAAGAGACTGGGTTGCTGATGTAAGATGAAGAAACGATAAGGGGTATCATCCCTAGAGTGATCTGAAGTGATATGGGACTCTAGAGGTTCATCTAAATGTGGAAGAATAATGGTACTAAAGTTGACATGAATAGATACACTAGGAGAGTTGTGGAGAATTGCTTCTCCTGGTCTCTCAAATATGGGTGCCCCCTTACCCAAACATGGGGTTTCAATGTAATGGCCACGAGGTGCATGTGGTGCGAACACATGGGTTCGATGTAAGGGGGAATAGATAAAGTCAGGGGTGGGGATTTCTTCCATAATTTCATCATCGTGATAGAAGGTTGGGTGACTGGTGGAAGAAAGACCACTTGACGCGGCAAAGCTACCTGACTCATCATCATGAGAAGAGAGGTTCACATGCACATCATCACAAGGGGTGACAGAAGAGTAAGTAGATAAAGGATCTACCGATGTTGAGCCCAGGGTGATCGCTGAAGGAAGGTCAAGCAAAACAACAGGGGAGGATTCAGAGGGAATGTTCCCCGAGGGTCTCATGGATGATGATAGGTAGAAGATGGTGGACGAAGGCTCCATCATCTCGACATCAGGAGGGGGAATGTCAATGGGAGTCGCCATGTCTAGTAGTTCTGCCGAAGCAAAACGTGCAAATAGGGGAGAGGTGGACTCGTTGCACTTGGCCTCGAATTGGCGGACTGCAGCTAGAGAGGTGTGGAAGTCCTTGAGGTGGGGAAAAAGGTGGGTGTAATGACCATGGAGATCACACAAAGCACAGGGGTGGTTGGTGTGAATAGTCTTGGGGTTCTTGGTTGTGGTCGTGGAAGGAACAAAGGCTTTCGGGACCGTGGACTCAGGGAAAGCGACATTAACCATGGGCCTGAAATGAGGCAATTCAGGGCAGGTATGGGTGGCGTGACTGACAACATCACACAAGTACACTGGATGGTATGCTTTGGAGGCTGAGGAGGGGCAGGGTTTGTTGGGGCAACCTTATCCTTTGATGCCCCCCTGCAAGCTTTGCCATTCTTACCCGAAGTGGTTGCAACCGGAGGTGGTTTCTGTTGAGTTGACTGAGGCACTATTGTAGCGGGAGAAGTCATGGGGACCGGTTGAACTGGGGTCAAAGAAAGATAAGTTTTGGGTTGACCAGGCGGGGTAGTGGCTGGAGGGATGGCTCCAAGATGGTTGAGACCTGGTGGAACCGAACCAGGAGGATAGATGGGCTCATGGGTACTAGCCGTAGTAGAAGGGCTAGAAGGAAGAGGTCTGGCTGGCTGAGGCAAAGGGCTAGGAGCAGGTTGTGGCAGGCGAGGTTGAGGTTGAGGTTGCTGACTAGCCGAAGCGAGCCATTTAAGGTCAGCCCGAGACGATTGCATCATGTAAACATTCACTAAGCTGGGATCAGAGATAGGAGGAGGAGGAATACCAGGGAAAGTTACAAGCAAGGAGGAGTCTTTGTAGACGTCGAGGGAGACATTGGTCAAAGAATTGATGGTTTGCTTATTGGCTACAGAAGAGATGGTTAACTCAGGGGAGGTCTGAGATTTTGGCTCATGATATGTCAACTGTTCAATGGTGACTATCTTTCCATTATGAGGGAAAAACATCTTGCGGTGGACCGCGGATGGGACAGTAGACATGGAATAGGTGTAGCTACGCCCCAAAAGAATGTTATAATCAAGAGGGGTGTCAATGACTTCAACTTCAACACAAACAGTCTTGCCCGCAAGAGTGATAGGACAATTACGGAATAGGCCAATGGGCTGGGAGGCATGGCCGTCCCATGCACGAAGGGTGATTGTGGAAGGGGCCAGCTTAGGAGATTCGAGTTATTTCCAAACTGAAGCAGACATCACACAGGTGGATGCCCCCTCATCAATAATACACTGAGAAACATGAGTGTTCCGAATTTTGACTGGGATTTGGAAAGCTACGAAAGCAGGAAGGGGAGGATGTTCTGATTGACGGGCATCGAAAACAATCAATTGGTCATTAGCAAGATCTACAACGCCCATGGTGGATAGTAGAGCCTTCTTTTGAGAAGGACACAACTGGAGGAGTTCCAGTGTTGAAATGGCAGCAGGAGACTGTGCCAAATCATATACTATGCTATACGAATGAGTAGCTCAACCAGAAGCAACATTTCGGCGTAATGGGCCCTTAGGAATCTTGGTATGAACCTAAAATTTGGGCTAAGGGATATGCAAGGGACCATTAGATGTTGAAAGAGACTCTATAGAACCTGAAGAAGGTGACTCGGGGACAGATGGAGCGGGAGGCTTGGGGTACTGAGGAGACCAAGTTTGAAGGTTAAGGTCGACAGGTAAAGGCTGATCAGAGTTCATCATGAGAGTCTGGTAATCGAAGGAACCAGAAGGGGAAGGTTGAGTGGCCGCCTGTCCGTCAGGTGGTTGGGTAGCCACAAATCCCTGCTGTGCATCCACCTGCTCTTGAGGGGGCGGTGACTGCTGTTACGGGGGTTGAGAAGGAAAGGTAGGCGGAGGTGCTGATGTTGGAGGATCTGGAGCACCAAGCTGTAGGTACGGATAATAAGGGGGTTGGGTAACAATGTGGTAAGTAGGAGGTTGGGAAAAAAGAGGGGGCATGTCGTATCCTAGAGACGTGCTACCGGGAGGAGAAAAAGTGCGGGAGGTGCTACCTCCCCCCCCAAGAAAACCATAACCCATGGGAGGTTGGGCGTATGTATGAGAGATAGCTCCAACGATACCGTCGGTGGAATGAGGAGCCCCCAGTGCATTGGCATCATCGGGTCTGGGGAGATCAGGTAGAATAGTATAAACATAACCCGCCTGAGCGTAGATCAGGTCATATTTTAATGCCATTTGGAGGGCAACTTCTTCGGTTTGAGGAAAATGCGATGCGACATCTTTCCCGATAGGGGGCAAGAGAGATCTAAGGAACCAGTCCATGTAGACACGGTCTTCAAAGGTAGGAGATCGACATAGGCTCTTTCTTCTCCGCCATTCCCGGACATGATTGGATAGGCAGGTCGCAGATGATTGATGGAAAGAAGTCAAAAGTTTGATACAAGTGTCATAACAAAGGGGAAGCTGGAAGTAAGATAAAAAAGCCCGGGCAAGAGTCAAAAATGTGGTATGAGAGGAAGCGGGGTGATCGACATACCACTTAGAAGCTTCACCTGTAAGCGTGCGTTGGAACAATCTAAGATGGATGGAATCATCAGTAATGGAATGGGATGAACACCACATGTGGAAAGATCGGATATGGTTGGAGGGAACCTCTCCAGCAAGGCCTTCGAACTTGGGAATGTCGGAGGGGAGCTTGGTTGGCATAGCAAGCCAACCAACATCGTGGCGAATAGGATCATTGATCAACTAATGGAAATCGGGGAGACTAAGGCCTGCCATGAAGGGGAGCAAGGGAGTAGTCGAGGTAGTTTCCATGGCGGTTCCACTAGTAACAGTCCCAGCATTAGGGCTGAGGTTTCCGCTAGCGTTAGGCCCTGGACCAGACATGGTGAAGGTAACAGAGGGAGAACCAGAAGTAGGGGAAGAACCCAAAGAATCAGAAGATGAGTCGGAGTGCGGACTCGGGGGAGGACTAACTCACCGACGGTGGGAAGGAGCAAGTCGACCAACTGGAAACTGAGGGTGAAGGGCAAGAAGTCTCTGGGATATATGCCTTGGGGGCGCAATGATGACAGCAGAAAGGGAAGAATAATAACAGACAAAGGCAGGGAGGTGCATAATCAAGTGATGTCAATGTCGAAATAGGGGCAGAGAGGTGCAATGTCAATTGATTTTAAAGTCTTTGCCTGATAGTGTTAACCAGGCTCTTCTTCACTTAGGGTCAGTGTGTGGCGTGTGTTAATTTTAATTTTTAAACCCAGACGTTTTGAGAGTAAAAGAAAAAGTGTGCTGCGTAACTGAAAATAAATCTGCAGAGAACAGTAAATAATGCTGAAATAACAGAAAATTAATAGCTAACAATGCATTGATCTAACCCAAGAAGGTGGGTCTCTCAAAACTAGTCTAAAAAGAGGGAAAAAATCTAGTCAAAACACACTAAAAAGGGGCCAATAGATCTAAGGTCGGGAGCGATAGGGATCTAAAAGAGAAATCTGCTGAAAAGAGGTGCAGAAAACAGCAAAAAGGCAAAGGCAAGGTTGCTGCAAAGGACGAGGGAAACAACTAAAGGCAGTAGGGAAAAGGAGGTCACCCTAAAGACAAACCCAAACAAAACTATATGAGGTGATTTGAGAGGAAAAGTAGTTGATCTTAAATGAATCTAAAGATGAGGTATCAGATCTGTAAAAGAAATGGCTGAATCTCTGAAAATTTAGACACTTACAGCAGCTAAAACTCTTCCAAAAAAATTGGAGGGTACTAAAGCCCTAGGGGGCTAGATCCCCACTTAGTTGAGTAAAAGAGCAAGAATAGGTCTAAATGGGCGGAGATGGAGGTCAGACAACCTTGACAGAGGTTCAGACAAAACCTAGAAAACTTTCAGAAAAATTCTAGAAAAAAGTCCAGGTCACAGTTTTTGAGCTGTTTTTCACTCAGGTTGCAGTTTTTGGGCTGTTTTCCGCTACCTGAAGCTCCAGGTCGTAGGTTTTGGGCCAAAAAGTGCGACCTGCACTTCTGGCATGCTCGGCAGTAGATTTCAGAAAAAATTGTCATCTCTGCTGCGGCTGATGTCTGTCACCTGCGCAATAGGGCCAAAAACATGAAGAAGTTAGAAATGTTAATGTTTTAGGGTTTTATAGGTGAAAAATGACATAAAAATAGAAAAAACAACAAACTGGAAAGAAACCCTAAGGTCTGAAGTAGTTGGATATGCAGGAATAGATAAAACGACAGCAGTCGCAAAAGAAAACCCGTTTGGAGTCGCCAATTGTTAGTATGAATCTTTTGTAGAAAAATACCACTTTAGCTACGCATAAAAAATAGCCCTAACATCAATTATGGCTGCCAATATCTTCAAATCTGCAGTTAGTTGATCCAAAAAAAGTTGTAAAAATCTAGATCTATGCATAAAAAGACATTAAGCAGTGGAAATAAGGTTTTGCTCCATGCATCCAATAGACAAGACAGGAACAATATTTTTGAAAGAATTTTTTATATTAAGGGCACCTGAGAGGAAAACAAGAAAGGTGTTTCCAATTCTCCTCAATGGGATGGGTTCTTGAAAGTCCTCAGCGCTTCAGATCTAGCATTTCTCTCTCTTGTTGGTGTAGAAAACCCAGACAAACATAGAACTGAAAGGGAGCTCACAAAATGAAATAATGGAAAATTTGACAATGATAATGGCTTAAAGTCAAACCAAGAGCATAAATCCAGAGTGATCTAATAGGCAACAAAAGGTGACAAATGAACGAGAAAACCCTTCTATTTATAGCAAAATATTAGGGTAGTCTATGACTTGGTGTATGAATAAAATATTATTAACCAAATTCTAGAACCACCTTTTAGGAATATTTTATTATATTTGTTGGAGGGAAAAGGTATTTAACTTGGGTCAAATCCCTTTATTTGTAAATAATAAATAAATAAATGATTTAATTATTATTTTAAGGAAGTGGTTGAATGATAATTAAATAAATAATGGTTTATTTAATTATTTATAAATAATTTAGTCATATTTAACAAGGAATATTATTTAAATAAGATTTAAATAATTATTCCTAGAAAATAATAAGATAAATAAGGATTTATCCAATTAATTTCCTTGTTTTGGGTTATGTTAGAGTCGGTATCTTCATCCCTCCGTCAGAGATCAAATTTCTCTTGTTGCATTTCATTCTAGGTGTCTCATTCAGTTCAGTCATTTGCATTCCATTAGGACCATGGATCTCCTGACGGTAGGGGCTTTTCACTCATGTTCCTCATGTCATGTACCTGCTGGTCCGTGTCTGTTCATCAAAATCATTTACAATCATGTTTGGTCTCAATATTGGCGAAGAGTCATTTTAGGGTTTGTAGTCTCATTAGGTCTAGGGTTTGGTCTTCAGAATGTCTAATAATGCCAGCAGGCGCATGAGGAAGTTTCAAATAAGGGTTCAGTGAAAAAAAATTCATCATCAGAATGCTTGATAATGATTTTTCTTCAAAACTCTATTTTGAAGAAAAATTGTCTATTTCATCTTTTGTAATAAATGCAATGTAATTTTCAAAGTTTTTTCAGTTGTAAAGTACTTCAGGCACAACCCTGGTCGCCTTTGCGAAAATCTCCATGCCAACCACACCCTGCAAAAGAGACAAAATCTCATCATTAGTCCAAAAAATCAAAAGGAAGCAATACAGAGTTTATTTTAATAGTGTCAAAGTTCAAACATTACAAAAGTGGGTTTTCAAGAAGCAAAAATTAAAATTTTGGGCATAAAAGATATTTTCATGATCCAACACTCCATTTGCATGCCAAGAGATAGCCTTGAGCCAAGACAAATCGTGGAGGAGCAACACAAGTGTTTGGAGGGAAAACTGTGTGTAATTTGTTGAGTGCAGAGCACTGGGCGGTGGTCGCGGCGCATTGGCTGAGCGCGGTGCATAGGGCCGCTCTGCACTGTGTATTTTTAAACTGTCGCGGCGCATTGAAGGGGCGCGACACACTGGGCAGTGGTCACGGCGCACAGGGCAGACAACTAAATTTTTTCCATTGCTTCCACAAATTCCAAATCGACTCAGTTCTTTTTGTCCAAGTAGGTTCATGTGAAACTGTAATTGCCATTTACAAGTGTTTGAAAATGTATTATGAGAATTTGAATGTCAAAACTCAAACCCTATCATCTTATTGAAAATTGCTTCCTAGGGTTTTGAAATTGGAGTTTTAAAATTGATTTTGGTGCCAAATACTTCATTTCTCACTTGTTTATTCCTCCCTCTCACTATTATACTATCATTACAGTCCATCCCCTATTCCCTTACATCCCCAAAGTCACTCATTCCTAAGCCTATTGTCCTATCCCTAAGTAATTTCATTACCTATCATTTTCACTTTCCCATCTCACTTGTAAAAATTCCCAAACCCTAACTTTCCCAAACAATCAATTGGTTGTCCCTACACTTCAGTTATCACTTGATTGAGGTCCATTGTTCCTACTGCCATATTTCTCCACAATCCCTCTCTTACCACCATATATTTGGAAATTGAAACAAAACACAAAATTCTCATTTTCATCTCATACAAGCCAGCATACACCTTGGACATCATGGAGACAGACACTGATACATCATATGACAGAGATAGTGATCCTACCACTGAGCTACATGCACCTAGAAGGCCTTGTAAAGGTGGCAGACATGTGAGAGAGGAGCCCACCTCATTGACTGAATTGCAAGCTTTCCCACTTGCCATGGCATGTTTCTGAGAGCAGTCATGCTACTAGTATTGTGAAATGATTGCTAGGATCCATCATCATCAGGAGTTGGCTCGTTTGTTTGTATTTCATTTACATGATGGTCAGGTAACTCTTGCTGGTGTAAATTTCAATTTGACACCGGAAACCATCTCTCAAGCAACCAGAATACCGAATGTGGGTGAACAGTGGAACAAAAGACAGCAGGTGGACAGAGTGCATTATGAACCATACATCAGGCCTAGCTTTGTGAGGCAACTCAGCAGGGTATTCCCATTTCGGTTCCTAAAGGAATCCTATGTGCCTCTGATGAAACTCATTATCAGATATTTCAGTTGTGAGGGCTGGTTTTCACGCCTCTATGCCTACAACATCAGGTTATTGATGCATTTGACAAGGGTGAGGATGATGAACATACCTTATTTCATGTGCAAAAATATCGATATAATGACCACTCTTGTGCAGAAGAAAACTCCCGAGCAGCAGTACAACAGTATTTATCACTATGCACTCATCAAGATCGTGGTTGTACATCAGCTTAGATTGCAGGGTATTTCATGGGAGGATTTCATTTCCCATGATTTCTTCACAGCTCCTCAGGTTCCTCCAGAGGTTGTCCATGATGCAGGTGAACCTTCACATCAATATGGAGGTCAGTGGGTAGAGACTATTAGTGTGCCGACATATGTCACTTATCAGAGAGGCACTAGAGGATTATTTGCAGCAGCCCGACGAGTACTATCTCCACTTGGGGTAGAAGGGGTCTCATTGCCATCATAAGCAGTACAGGTACAAGTATAGGACAGAGGTAAGAGGCCTATGCAGGATGAGGGCCCTTCAGGAGGCCAAGACACAGGTTTCATACTGATTGATGAGGATTTGAGCTCTCCAAGCTCAAAGTTGAGAGAGACTATTTAGGAGAAGAAGGCGGAGATAGATACCTTGACAGTCAAGTTGCAGAGAGCCCAATGTATTATAAACTACTTGGAGCAGCAAAACAAACAGTTGGAGGATCATCAAACAATCATGGAGTTGCAAAACATCCGTGAGAACCAGCAAGTTGCCCAAAGAAGCCAAACCGAGATGACATCCATTGAGTGGGAGATTGAGGCTGATCGAGATACTTGGCTTGAGAGGGTCAATATTCATCTTGAGAAGCTGTTAGAAAAGGAAAAAAATGAAAATAACATGCTCAGGCACATGAAGAACCATTATTGGGCACGAAATCATGTTTGCAAAGCGAGGATCAAGATCCTGAAAGCAAGACTAAAGAAGGCACTAAAGCATCGTAAAAGGCATGATAGACTCCAAATTTTGGCCGAAGCTTCTTTAGCCCAGCATAGCACTTGATGGTGGACATTCAGCCCAAATTTCAAGAAATTTTGGAAAATTTTTGTCAATTTTGAAATTTTTGGCCTTAAAACAGATTTTCCTGCGCGACGCGTAGCGCCACTTGGCACGCGCTTATAATTGGAAGCTCCTTTTGAGGAAAAATTTGTATTTATGGATTTTTTATCAAAATTTATGAATGCCTACCCATTACCTAAGGATTTTGACAAGTTTTGGGTTGCTTGAAGGGTCAAAAACACCCTAAAAATGGCCTTTCTGCCACTTTTTGGACACATAGGAAGTAGTGTTTGGAGGTTGGATTTTTGGAGGGGAAAATGGAAACCAAATTCTGAAATTCTACTTGTTTTGTAAATTATACAGGCCGAGCTTTCCAACGAGCTATCCTGCGCTCAATTTGGACTTCGGGAAGGCCCTCAAAATCAGCCTCAAAGTGGCGCTATGCATAGAGATTTCAGGCGCGGCGCATTGGGAAATTTGGCCTATTTTTCACTCAACAGCTCAGATTTTCGCCTAGTTTTGGCTAGTTTGAATTTTTAATGTAAATATTGATGTAACTTGATGTAATTTCATGACTTTGATATAATTTTGGCACATTTTTAGTCATCCTAGTAGATTCATTCACCAAAAAGTGAAATGTAAGTGAATGAATCAGTTTCCTATCTTATAGAGGCAAGTTGTTTCATTGCCTATTTTCCAGTTCTTATTTTAGATATGGTTGAAAAAGGTCCTAGAATGGTGAGCTAGACCCCTAGAGGCATGGGGATGAGTTAGGCTTGTCTATATCATGTAATTCATCAGTCATTTCTAGGGTTCGACACTTGGGATTGCTTGGCACTTCATTGTACATTTCATCTCTGCAATTTTGGCAAAGGAATAGACCAGAGTTTGCAGCACTCTTTGGGATCCATGTGGCTCTATGTTTTGATGGTGTTTTTCTCTCTGTGATTTTAAGTTAACTAATGTTTTATGCGTATCATTTCCCTTCTACTTTCTTCTTAAATTAAACAAATGAGTGATAAAGGTGGAATTCATTAGATTGCTTTGCTCTACCTTGAGTTTCGTTTAATTTTCCATGTTTTCATCTGTTTGAAGAGGATTATTGAAAACCTCTTGCCCTCTTCAGCTCCTCACCAGTCTGAACTATCCATTCATTCAATCCAAATCATCAAAACAATTTCCTTCCTTGCCCCATTCAGAACTCTGCAAAAACTAGGCCTCATTCCCGGACCCAAAACTGCCTTTCCCTTTGATTCCAACAAAACCCCCAAAATCAAAATCAAACTCCTTTACTTATATACCTAGCCTAAAATCAGATTTTATTTCAAGTCATCTCAAGCCCTATTGATTATCTTTGTTGAGATTGACCCGGAAAGAGCCCTCTCCTGATCTGGTAGGGCTAGCTACCAGACTCAGCATGGTTTGATATTACCTTGAACTCTGCTTTCCTTCAGCCTGAGGTAGATTTAGGCAATAACATAGTGGTGACCATACTGGGGAAGTCAAATGGTTTTCTTGTTAGTTTTATTTGTTTTATAAGCTATAGACGGAGCCTGAAGTTATGCCAGGTAGCCTTCGAAACGCTCTTGCTTTGCATTAGCGAAAGTAGATAAATGCTGCTTCAGTCAATCTCCGGTCTAGTTTGTAAACATGACACTTGACTTGTAAATTCCCCCCTGTACATCAGATCATTCTAGACTTTGGATGATGAGTTTAGAATTTGATAGGCTGAACAAGTTGGTTTTGTCCCTTTGATTTTTGAAAATAATTCAACACACTGCCTTCCATAAGACATACTAGAGAAAATCCGGATCCCGATCCACCTCCAGTGTATGAAAATCCCAATCTTATTTCAAGAATTCTTTGTCGAGAAAGTCCTGTGATTCCTCTGTTTAAATCTCATTCATGTCCCACTGCGTTTGAGTACCTTGAAGATCTTGAATTTGATGAACAATTTGAGTTGTCGTTGTTTGAGACTAAGTCTGAAAGTGCTATTAGTTCTACTGTCGTAAATCCAGAGTTTATCAAGTACCTTGAAATTGAACAAGCTAATAGATCCATTGACAGTTACATTTTGAATATTCAAAACTCCATTGTGGCAACAAATATTCCTGAGTTCATAGAGTTTGCATCTGAAACACTTGGGCCATCAGCAGTTACATCTGGTTCACAAGTTCATACCGAGCCGCCTTTCATTCCTACCATTCCCGTGCAACCATATATTTCTAATCGACAATCTGCAGTAGTATCGCCTCCATCCACACCACATACACTTCATACAACTCCTCCGACTCCTCCTATATTTCCAAGACCGATTGTAAACCCACCCAGAGTAATGGCTGCCAGATTTTCACCCCTTATGTTGCCTCAAAACTTAGATGACATGCCCACTGATTATCAAAGTAAGATTCCATTTTTTGATGGCACTCCTCAAAGTGTTCTTGCTCAGCAACATGTGGATAGAATGGCAGATTTCTTTGACCTTCATGAGATTGATGCAGAAAATGTGACCATGAGATTATTTGTGCAAACCTTTGGAGGTGAAGTGAGAAAGTGGTTTAGAGCTTTGCCGCCTAGAAGTATTTCTACATTGCCTGAGCTTTAGAGACAATTCTTGGATCGATGGGAAGTAAAGAAAGATCCTCTTCAGATCACTTCTGAATATACCAAGATCAAGTGGAACGTTGGTGAGTCTGTTCAAGATTACTGTATTAGATTCAATGCGGTTTACAATGCAATTCCTGATGATTTAAAGCCATCTAGGAGGTTGGTCTTGCTTAAGTTTCCGGATGGTTTCGATCCGGACATGGCCTATCAATTAAGAGAAAGAGATCTGGCCACTTTGGAAGACATGCAGAAAATTGCAGTTAGTGTTGAAGCTAATTTGAATGACAAGAGAGCTAGATTGAAAGCTGAAAAGAAAGTCGCAATAAAGGAAGGGGCTTCTACTTCAGATCAAGTACTCCGCAAGGTGGAAAAGATGATTGAAAGATTAACACTTGATAAGCCTGAACCATAGATTAGAAATCCTAACTTCCGTGGCCAGCAGCAACCACAATTCAGGATCAAACAATGAGAGCAGCGAGCACAAGAACCAGCAGTACAATAGCAGGTAAAGACACCTTTACAGCAGAATTTTGTTGGTTCGGAATCAGATGATGAAGAGAATATAATAGGGGAAGAGAATCACTTCTTTACACCTGATCATATGCCAACCTTTATCACTGAAGATGAGGAATATTCAAAAAATTCATCTGTACAAAAAGATGAGGATTTCATTTTGGCAAATGAGAGAGCTCTTGAAGAAGAGTCGGATGAATATTAGAGAGGTTATATGAATGCTTTTTCCGCCCAGCAGTGTCAATATTCACTTAGAAATAGAGATTTCCCTATTAATCCAATTCAAAACAGAAAGGAAGTTTCAGCACCAAAGAATGATGCACCCATTGCACAAAAGAAGGGAAAAGAGATAGCTGATCCTACTACTAGAAAATTACCATCAGCAAATGAAAGATCTAATCAGCCAATTGTATCGAGGGAGCAAGCTGAAAAGAAGGATGTTCTATCCAAAGAGGTAGAAAAAACTTCAATTTTTAACTTAGAGAGTGAAATTGCTAAGTTAAAAGTATCCATTCCTTTGACTGAATTGATGAAAAATAACAGCTATAAGGGTCAGGTATCTAAAATTTTGAATTTCGATCCAATGTTTGATATGGTGAATGTGGAAGATGATCAACCTAAGTTGATATTTGGACCAACATTGGATGGTGAGTCTCTAGATAGTGATGTGCCTCCTTTTTATATCAGCCTTAGATTGCACGATTATGTGTTACATAATGCCATGTTTGATTCCGGAGCTTCTCATAATCTCATGCCAAGGGAAATCATGGAGAAATTGGGATTGGATATCACTAGGAAGTATCATGATCTTCATTCTTTCAATTCTAGCAGAGTAAGTTGCAATGGGCTTATCAAAGATTTTGTGGTTAGTTTAGATCAAATTTCGACTAAGAATGTTTTAATGGATGTGGTTGTGGCGGATATTCCTCCTAGATTTGGCATGCTTCTTTCCAGATCTTGGGGAGTGAAGCTTAAAGGAACATTGCAGGTTGATTTCTCCTACGCTACTATTTCTGTGTTTGGTCAGATGAGAAAATTATATCGGGAACAAAAGATGAAGTATATGATTACTAGCAAGGAGAAACCGGTAAATCATCGAATCAATTATGTACATACTGATTTAGAATCATTTGTTTTGTATTCAGATAGTTTCAATGATGTAAATAGTCAGTTAGTTGAAGTAGAAGACATTCCGGAGATCACTTAAAATTTCAGAGAAGTTTTAAAGAAAGAGAGACAAAAACTTGAAAGTTTCGTTGAGCAATCAGCCTTCCGACAGCAGCAAAAAATTGATGGATAACAAGCAGAAATAACAGAGCAAACATAATTTCAGCACTTGGAAGAAGATGAAGATGGTTTATGGAATATGGATTTTGATGGTGCAGTAGGAAGTGATGGTGCTGGAATTGGCATTTGGGTACGCAGTCCTTTTTCTGCCCCAAACAAGGTACCGAGTAATGTAAGGGTCTGTTCTTATAAATTAGCTTTTGATTGTTCGAATAATGAGGCTGAATATGAAGCTTTGATTGCTGGTTTGAAAATTCTTAGAAAGTTAAATGCAAGAGGATTGCAGTATATGGCAACTCCGAATTGGTTATCAATCAAGTGAAGGGTGAATACCAAGCTAAGCATCCTCGAATGCGGGCTTACCTAAATGCTATTCTTGATATCTTGAAATTGTTTTCAGACTATACTTTGTCTTGTGTTCCTCGTATTCAGAATGGTATTGCAGATGCACTTGCTAAGGCAACAAGTAATTTGAAAATTCTGATGAACTCAAGTAACAAATTTGAAATTCATGTGAAGCACTGTCCCACTGTCCCGGACAATCAAAGGTATTGGCAAGTGTTTCAAGATGACACAGAAATTGATGAATTTCTACAAAACAAAGGTAAATTCAAAGACACTTCTATTGATGTAGAGCATGATGATGGTGAGGCTGATGTACAAATAAATCATATGGAAGTTTTGCAGTTAAAGGACAATGTCATTCCTAAAGGTTTGATACCTTTAGAGGAGATTTTCGATCAAGATGACGTAGCTCGAAAACCAACCTTATGGCCAACCGAAAAGGGAGTTGAAGATGTGAACATTGGATCAGCTGAAAATCCAAAGATGGTGAAATTGTCTAAAGCATTATCCCCACAGGTAAAATCAAAGTATATCAGTTTTTTGTCATCTTTTGCTGATGTATTTTCTTGGGACTACTCAGATTTGAAGACATATGATACAAACATAATTCAGCACACCGTTCCAATCAAACCAAATCAAAAGCCCTTTAGGAAGAAATTGAGAAGAATAAATCCAAAGTTGTTGCCCTCAATTGAGAAGGAGGTGAATCGATTGTACAAGGCTGGTATTATTGTTCCTATAAGATTTTCAGATTGGATTTCCAATTTGGTGCCCGTCTGCAAGAAAATAGGTGAGATTCGTTTGTGCATTGATTTTAGGAATCTGAATAAGGTTTCTTTGAAAGATAATTATCCATTGCCCAAAATGGATCACATACTTTAGAGAGTATTTGGAGCATCTCGTATGTCGCTACTCGATGGTTATTCCGGGTATAACCAAATTCTGGTCCATGAGGATGATAGATACAAAACAGCGTTCACAACTCCGTGGGGAACTTTCCATTACGCTAAAATTCCTTTCGGTTTGAAGAATGCTAGTGCAACCTTTCAGCGTGCAATGGATATGGAATTTTCAAATGAGAAATATGTTTTTCTAGTTGTGTATCTTGATGATTTGACAGTCTTTTCTAATTCTGACGAAGAGCACCTTTACCATTTGAAGATTGTTTTTCAGCGATGTAGAAAGTATGGTGTGTCACTCAATCCAAAGAAGAGTTTGTTTGCCATGGATGAGGGCAAACTTCTTGGTCACATAATATCAAAGGATGGCATCCGCATTGACCCATCTCGAGTAGAAGCTATTCAACAAATTGATCTTCCCCGAAACAAAAAGGAGATTCAATCATTCAATGTTAAGATGAATTTCTTACGCCGCTTTGTGCCTAATCTTGCCGAACATTTAAGAGAGATTACAAACATGCTTAAGAAAGATAGCGTAGTGAAGTGGATTGAGGAGGTTGTAAAGTCTTTCAATTTAGCAAAGTTGGCTCTTTCTTCAGCTCCGGTTTTGATCAGCCCGGATTATACTCAGGATTTTATTTTGTTTTCATTTTCTTCGAAGCATACTATGGCAGCAGTATTGATGCAGAAAAGAGATCAACATGAAAAACCAATTGCTTTTTTCAGCCAAACCATAAGAGATGCAACCTTAAAGTATAACATCATTGAAAAGCAAGCTCTTGCTTTAGTGAAAGCGTTAAAAGATTTTCGGGTATATATTTTGCATTCTCATATTCTTGCTTATGTTCCTAATGCTGCTGTTAAGGATGTTTTAGTGCAAACAGATCCGGAAGGGAGATGAGGAAAATGGATTGCTGCCTTGTTGGAGTATGATGTGGAGATAAAGCCTACAAAGCTTATCAAAGGAAAAGGGTTGGCTAAGCTAATGGCTGAATCAAATTTACATGCCTTGGACATTAATCTTATTGCTGCTATGTCCGAGGAGAATGAGGAAAGTTCATCAGTTCAGGTATCAGAAATATTTGTGCTTTCTCCTTGGTATTCAGATATTGTATATGTGCTCCAATATTTGTCACCACCGCCCGGCATGGCTAGAAACAAAAGTAGAACTCTGAAATTGAAGGCTGCTAAGTTTTCTATTTTGAATAATTCACTCTATTGGAAAGATCTAGGTGGTGTTTTGCTGAATTGTTTGGTTGAAGAAGAAGCAAAGCAGGTTATGGAGGATTTTCATAAGGGAGATTGCGGGGGTCACCTTTTTTGGAAAACAACGGCCAACAAGATTTTGAGAGCAGGATATTATTGGCCGAATCTTTTTGCTGATGTGTATAAGACTATTAAAAGCTTTCATGAATGTCATATTTTTGAAGGGAGGAAGAAATTGCAGCCTTTGCCGCTTAAGCCCATTGAGGTAAGTGCTCCTTTTCAGCAGTGGAGTTTGGATTTCATTGGCGAAATCCATCCTGCTTCTTTAGCTCAGCATAGGTGGATCCTCACAGCGACAGATTATTTCACGAAATGGATTGAAGCGATTCCCACCAGGCAGGCCACAGATTCTGTAATAATTTCGTTCCTTGAGAATAATATTTTGTCTCATTTTGGTTGCCCGAATAAGTTAATCACTGATAACGCAGCAACTTTCAAATCAAAAAGGATGGTTGAGTTTTGTGACAAGTATAAAATCACTTTGGGACACTCAACCGCTTATCATCCACAAGACAACGAATTGGCTGAGTCTTCGAACAAATCTTTGGTCAACATTATTAAAAAGCTGCTGGAAATAAACAAGAAAAGTTGGCATAAGAAGTTGGTCAATGCACTTTGGGTAGACCAAGTGAGTCAGAAGAAATCCATTGGTATGTCCCCTTTTGAGCTAGTATATGGAGTTGACATGGTATTTCCTACCTCTCTCGCGGTTCCAGTGGTCAAACTTCTGCAGGAAGCTGGCAGTGAAGATGATCATATGCAAAGGAGAATAAATCAAATGATCCATTTGCAACAGACTAGAGAAGAAGTTTTCCAAAACATGTTCAAGTTGCAAGAGAGAATTAAGAAAATATATGACAGAAAAGCAAAGGCAGACAAATTTCAATTGGAAGAAGTGGTGCTGAAATGGGATGCAAGGAACGAGGAAAAGGGTAAGCATGGTAAGTTCGAAAATCTCTAGAAAGGACCCTTTAAAATTGTTGCCTATCGGGGTAAGAATGCTTTTCTTCTGAAAGAGATGAACGGGGAAGATTTTCCAGGAGGGCTGGTCAATGGTCGGTTGCTCAAGCGGTATCATTTCTAAAATGTTTTATGTTGTTTTCCATTCTCATTGTACATACCAGTTTATTTCAGTTTCATTGCAAGTGTGTGTTGTGATCTTTTCTTCAGTTTGGGGCCCGAGGTGAAGGCTATAACTCTGAAGGTTGATTTCAGCTTTGGTTTGAGTTTGTTGAGTTAGGTCTTTCAGTCATTTTGGTTTCAAAATTGAGTCGGTTTGAGTTAATTTTCTGTCAATAAAATTGAGTCAAGAGTCTTGTGTTGATTTTTTTGAAGTTATGGACTCCATAGCCCAATGGAAGAAGGCACTGCCTACTCTCCCAGAAATCTGTAGTTCTTAGCACCTCCAAGGAGCTACCATCCCCATTGGAGCCAATGTTAGAGTCAGTATCTTCATCCCTCCGTCAGAGATCAAATTTCTCTTGTTGCATTTCATTCTAGGTGTCTCATTCAATTCAGTCATCTGCATTCCATTAGGAGCATGGATCTCCTGATGGTAGGGGGATTTTCACTCATGTTCCTCATGTCATGTACCTGCTGGCCCGTGTTTATTCATCAAAATCATTTACAGTCACGTTTGGTCTCAATATTGGCGAAGAGTCATTTTAGGGTTTGTAGTCTCATTAGGTCTAGGGTTTGGTCTTCAGAATGTCTAATAATTCTAGCAGGCGCACGAGGAAGTTTCAAATAAGGGTTCAGTGCAAAAAAATTCATCATCATAATGCTTGATAATGATTTTTCTTCAAAACTCTGTTTTGAAGAAAAATCGTCTATTTCATCTTTTGTAATAAATGCAATGTAATTTTCAAAGTTTTTTCAGTTGTAAAGTACTTCAAGCGCAACCCTGGTCGCCTTTGCGAAAATCTCCATGCCAACCACTCCCTGCAAAAGAGACAAAAGCCCACCATCAGTCCAAAAAATCAAAAGGAAGCAAAATAGAGTTTATTTTAAAAGTGTCAAAGTTCAAACATTACAAAAGTGGGTTTTCAAGAAGCAAAAATTAAAATTTTGGGCATATAAGATATGTTCATGATCCAACACTCCATTTGCATGCCAAGATATAGCCTTGAGCCAAGACAAATCGTGGAGGAGCAACACAAGTGTTTGGAGGGTAAACTGTGTGTAATTTGTTGAGCGCAGCGCACTGGGCAGTGGTCGCGACACATTGGATGAGCACGGTGCATAGGGCCGCTCGCATCGGTGGCTTCACACTGTCATACGCATTGGAAGGGGCGACACGACTAAGGGCGGGACGCAAAGAAAAATAATCATCTTATTATTATCAAATCAAATCTAATTTGATTCTTTTGTCCAAGTAGGTTCATGTAACTGGAATGATATTTACAAGTGTTTGAAAATGGATTATGAGAATTTGAATGTCAAAACTCAAACCCTATCATCTTATTGAAAATTGCTTCCTAGAGTTTTGAAATTGGAGTTTTAAAATTGATTTTGGTGCCAAATACTTCATTCCTCACTTGTTTATTCCTCCCTATCACTGTTATACTATCATTACAGTCCATCCCCTATTCCCGTACATCCCCAAAGTCACTCATTCCTAAGCCTATTTTCCTATCCCTAAGTCATTTCCTTACCTATCATTTTCACTTTCCCATCTCACTTGTAAAAATTCCCGAACCCCAAATTTCCCAAACAGTCAATTGGTTGTCCCTACCTTCAGTTATCACTTGATTGAGGTCCATTGTTCCTACTGCCCTATTTCTCCACAGTCCCTCTCTTACCACCATATATTTGGCAATTGAAACAAAACACCAAATTCTCATTTTCATCTCATACAAGCCAGCATACACCTTGGACATCATGGAGACAGACACTGATACATCATATGACAGAGATAGTGATTCTACCACTGAGCTACCTGCACCTAGAAGGCCTCGTAAAAGTGGCAGACATGTGAGAGAGGAGCCCACCTCATTGACTGAATTGCAGACTTGCCCACTTGCCATGGCATGTTTCCGAGAGCAGTCATGCTACCAGTATTTTGAAATGATTGCTAGGATCCATCATCATCAGGAGCTGGCTCGTTTGTTTGTATTGCATTTACATGATGGTCAGGTAACTCTTGCTGGTGTAAATTTCACTTTGACACCGGAAACCATCTCTCAAGCAACCGGAATACCGAATGTGGGTGAACAGTGGAACAAAAGACAGCAGGTGGACAGAGTGCATTATGAACCATACATCAGGCCTAGCTTTGTGAGGCAACTCAGCAGGGTATTCCCATTTCAGTTCCTAAAGGAATCCTATGCGCCTCTGATGAAACTCATTATCAGATATTTCAGTTGTGAGGGCCGGTTTTCACGCCTCTATGCCTACCACATCAGGTTATTGATGCATTTGACAAGGGTCAGGATGATGAACATACCTTATTTCATGTGCTGGAATATCGAGAGAATGACCACTCTTGTGCAGAAGAAAACTCCCGAGCAGTAATACAACAGTATTTATCACTATGCACTCATCAAGATCGTGGTTGTACATCAGCTTGGATTGCAGGGTATTTCATGGGAGGATTTCATTTCCCATGATTTCTTCACAGCTCCTCAGGTTCCTTCGAAGGTTGTCCATGATGCAGGTGAACCTTCACATCAGTATGGAGGTCAGGGGGCAGAGATATTAGTGTGCCAACATATGTCACTTATCATAGAGGCACTAGAGGATTATTTGCAGCAGCCCGACGAGTACTATCTCCACCTGGGGTGGAAGGGGTCTCATTGCCATCATCAGTAGTATAGGTACAAGTACAAGACAAAGATAAGAGGCCTATGCAGGATGAGGGCCCTTCAGGAGGCCAAGACACAGGTTTCATACTGATTGATGAGGATTTGAGCTCTCCAAGCTCAAAGTTGAGAGAGACTATTCGGGAGCAGAAGGCGAAGATAGATACCTTGACCATCAAGTTGTAGAGAGCCCAATGGATCATAAACTACTTGGAGCAATGAAACAAACAATTGGAGGATCAACAAACAATCATGGAGTTGCAAAGCATCCGTGAGAACCGGCAAACTGCCCAAAGAAGCCAAACCGAGATGACATCCATTGAGCGGGAGATTGAGGCTGATCGAGAGACTTGGCTTGAGAGGGTCAATATTCATCTTGAGAAGCTGTTGGAGAAGGAAAAAAAGGAAAATAACATGCTCAGGCACATGAAGAACCATTATTGGTCACGAAATCATGTTTGCAAAGCGAGGATCAAGATCTTGAAAGCAAGACTAAAGAAGGCACTAAAGCGTCGTAAAAGGCATGATAGACTCCAAATTTTGGCCGAAGCTTCTTTGGCCTAGCATAGCACTTGATGGTGGACATTCAGCCCAAATTTCAAGAAATTTGGGAAACGTTTTGTCAATTTTGAAATTTTTGGCCTTAAAACAGATTTTCCTGCCCGACGCGTAGCGCCACTTGGCGCACGCTTATAATTGGAAGCTCCTTTTGAGGAAAACTTTGTATTTCTAGATTTTTTATCAAAATGTATGCATGCTTACCCATTAACTAAGGATTTTGACAAGTTTTGGGTTGCCTGAAGGGTCAATAACACCCTAAAAATGGCCTTTCTGCCACTTTTTGGACACACAAGAAGCAGTGTTGGGAGGTTGGATTTTTTGAGGGGAAAATGGCAACCAAATTCAGAAATTCCACTTGGGTTGGAAAGTAGACAGGCAGAAATTTCCAACGAGCTATCCTGCGCTCAATTTGGACTTCGGGAAGGCCCTCAAAATCAGCCTCAAAGTGGCGCTACGCATAGAGATTTCAGGTACGACGCATTGGGAAATTTGGCCTATTTTTCACTCAACAGCTCATATTTTTGCCTAGTTTTGGCTAGTTTTACTTTTTCATGTAACTCTTGATGTAACTTGATGTAATTTCATGACTTTGATGTAATTTTGGCACATTTTTACTCATCCTAGTAGATTCATTCACCAAAAAGTGAAATGTAAGTGAATGAATCAGTTTCCTATTTTATAGAGGCAAGTTGTTTCATTGCCTATTTTCCAGTTCTTAGTTTAGATATGGTTGAAACAGGTCCTAGAATGGTGAGCTCGACCCCTAGAGGCATGGGGATGATTTGGACTTGTCTATATCATGTATTTCAGCAGTCATTTTCAGGGTTCGACACTTGGGATTGCTTGGCACTTCATTGTACATTTCATCTCTGCAATTTTGGCAAAGGAATAGACCAGGGTTTGCAGCACTCTTTGGGATCCATGTGGCTCTATGTTTTGATGGTGTTTTTCTCTCTGTGATTGTAAGTTAACTGATGTTTTATATGTATCATTTCCCTTCTACTTTCTTCTTAAATTAAAAAAATGAGTGATAAAGGTGGAATTCATTAGATTGCTTTGCTCTGCCTTGAGTTTTGTTTAATTTTCCATGTTTTCATCTGTTTGAAGAGATTTTTGAAAGTCTCTTTCCCTCTTCAGCTCCTCACCGGTCTGAACTATCCATTCATTCAATCCAAAGCATCAAAACAATTGCCTTCCTTGCCCCATTCAGAACTCTGCAAAAACTAGGCCTCATCCCCGGACCCAAAACTGCCTTTCCCTTTGATTCCAAACAAACCCCCAAAATCAAAATCAAACTCCTTTACTTATATACCTAGCCTAAAATCATATTTTATTTCAAGTCATCTCAAGCCCTATTGATTATCTTTGTTGAGATTGACCTGGAAAGAGCCCTCTCCTGATCTGGTAGGGCTAGCTACCAGACTTAACGTGGTTTGATGTTACCCTAAACTCTGCTTTCCTTCAGCCTGAGGTAGATTTAGGCAATAAAAGGTTAAATATAACCAGGAATAATAATTAAATTATTGTTTAATTAATTATTCCATGAGGAAAATCAAACAAATATAGATTTGTTTAATATTTCCTTTTGGGGTTTTCTGTTTAGACCATAAACAACCTAATAAATGAGTTTTATTAAGTTATTTTACATAGTGAAAGCAATTTTACTTAGGGTAAAATTGGTCTTACATGGTGTACTTGGGTCCATCTAATGATAATAGGTTAGATGACCAAAAAATGGTGTAACACACCCATTGTTCATCTCTTTGAGGGTTTATATAGGTGAGCTTTGAAACCTCCTTCCCTCCCTTGGTACATGGTGGATGGTGACCCAAGGGAGGGGCAATATTCCATTGTGGGCTGAAATATGCTTTTGTGTGCTCACATAAGGCCTACGGAGGTGCTGGTGCTGTCCTTAGGCGGCTTTCACATAAGGATAAACTGTCCTTTGCTTGCTTGTGGTCCTGGAAAGTGACATTTTTCTACTTCCAGGAATGCGCGCTTATTGAGCTCCAGTGCATGCAGAAGACGCTCTTTTCGAAGGAAAAAACGTGCATTCAAGCATTTATGACTAGTTCAACTTTGAATTGCTCAAAACCTTAGAGATTCTTGATTCCATAATGTATTCCTGTCCTGTAAATACTTAGGCTCGACATTAATTGATGTCGTTTTATGTTGTACTATTTTCCAGTGTTAACAGGAGGCATGCATGCATGAACTAGAAGAGGTGGTCACACTTGTTGGACTCCCTTGTAACCCATGTGGGTACTCCTTCGAGTAGTGGCACATTAAACAAAATCGCACACATATTACACTTCCACATTCCCTTGGATATATCAGAAGCCACCCTAGGGTAACCTGAAAGCTAACCTTAGATAAGCCATCCGTTATATTGTTGCTACAATACACTTAGAACAACACTCAGGGAGATTACTCGCACATACAATAGGATAGTTGGGTAGTACGGCGAAGGGTATCGTCAATCCTCCTTTGTTAGCGCTATGAAATATTGAGTCGAATACTACTATTGGACCCTTACGTATATCATGATCTATAACACCTAACACTCCTTTGTGACCATAGATCCCTCAAATCACCCCTTACTTTTTCGTCCAAAATAGATCCAAAAATTAGGGTTTGGTTTCCATTGTACATAATAGATCCATCAATTGGGGTTATGTCGTCGTTGTACATATCAGATTCAACAATTGGGGTTTTCATAACACAAATAAAAATCTTTGTGTAGGGAGGGTTTTAACCACTATAGTCTAGATCAGATTGTCGTAGAAAATCTTGGAGTGTTGAGACTTTGAGGTTTCTGCTACTATAGTCTAGTCCCGATTTTCATAAGATATTTGGAAGTATCAAGCATTTTCGATTTCGACCACCACAGTATTGATAAACTACGAGTAAAACTCCTTCCGGAGTATAAAAAAAGAAAAGAAAAACTAGGAGACCTAGCCCATAAGATTCAGGACGACGAGTTGATCGCAATGGTACCATTCACCTATAAGCCCCCAATTTTCATGTGGTCCCAAATTTTCCCAAAATGACTTTAAGTGACCAACATCACTAGACTCCGAAGCTTGGCCTCTTTCCAACAATGCTACTCTTAAGTAAGCTTAAAATTTGACCGTGGGTAGTGTATGCACGATATGAAATTTTTTGTGTGTATGTCATACTTGTATTTATTTTGGAATAAAGCTTTCATAATTTTAATTTAATTATCCATAATTATTAAGTGGGTGGTAGGAATTTGAGTTCCATTGAATATTTTAGAGTATCCTTAGTAGTAGTCATAAATTAAATATTGAAATTGATCTCAAAATTAGTTACGATCATTTTTCCCTTTTAAGTAAATTGATTAATTAGAAAGAATGTGATATGAACAAGTGTCATATAAAATAATTTATGATTTTTTGAGCAAGTGGTATTGATAAGCCAAGGTATTTTATGATTTTTTGAGTAAGTGGTATTGATAAGCCAAAGTATTGGCCCTTAGTATTGTAACAATGCATATTTACAAGTATCCCAGGATACAGTGGGGATGAAAATCCATAATTAAAAATCTTGTTACTTGATTTTAAAAAAATATATATGTTTAACACATACACATATTCTAATAATAATATAGAATAAAATTATAATAATGTAAAAAAATATTATTTAGTGATTTTTTATGTTTTTCTAAATATTAATAACATAACATGTATTATAAAATAAGTTTTATAATGTTAATAGAGCTTTACCAACAATTTCATTTATATGAAAACACTAATTCTATATATATATAATTTTTGTAGATATTATTTTATATAATTATTAATATTTTTATTTAACTTATATTTTAAAATAAAACATGTTTAAAAATAATAAATTAAATGACAATTTTGAAATGTTTAAACACAACAAAAGTCAAGCTGAATTTGTTGTTTTATTAAAAAATTGTTATATAAAGTTAAGGTTGCTTAAATATATTGATATTCTTACATTATTTTTTTAATAATATTTGTTTAATTTTTAATAATTATTTATTTAATCTAATTGAAGAGAATATTTTTAATATACTATTTTTTTGGATTGATTGCCCAATTAAACTTCTTTTAAAAAAAAATTCGGGATAGCCTTGTGAGTAGACCTACTTAAATTTGTAGAAATTCTTTCGGTAGTAATCACATGCAAAAGAACGAGGTAGACCTACTTATTTATGTATTCCTTGATGAGCACATTAGACCTTCCAACCAACCACTTTGGATTGTCTTTATCGTTTGAGAGTATGAACGATTATAAGCTTAAAATATATTGTAAAGATCATTAAATTATTAGGCAGAGATATGGTGGAAATTGCTCAATTATTTCATGTCAGTAAAGTTGGTGAAAGTACATCCACCATTTCCTGATAGTTTACGGATATTTACTCCCATTGCAGACAAGAAATGAAGAGAGCTCAGGGAATAAATTTGGTGGCATACTCGATAACAATAACATTAATTTGTATAACGTGGAAAGTTTGTTAACACTTCAAATAAATCACAACGTTGCACGTCCCATTTTCCCTCCTGTGATCCGCGAGAAGCCCTTCCACCATGACTATTACATAGACCGAGGCTACCGGATAGAAGAAATCCCCCGCAATCCAGACAACCTCACCTCGCAAAACCTGTAACCAACCCAACCATGGCTATACAAACATTTATGTATAGCTGGTTTAAAAATATAAGTCAATGCTATTATTAAAAAACTTTCAAAATATAAATAAAATAATTATAAATCATAAATTAGTTACATTAATTTTTAAACTCTTTGTTAAAAATTAATGTAACTAATTTATGATTTATAATTATTTTATTTATATTTTGAAAGTTTTTTAATAATAGCATTGACTTATATTTTTAAACCAGCGATACATAAATGTTTGTATAGCTATGGTTGGGTTGGTTACAGGTTTTGCGAGGTGAGGTTGTCTGGATTGCGGGGGATTTATATATATATATATATATATATATATATATATATAATTAAAATGGTTATATCACTTTAAAAAGAAAGCCACAGATGGAGGAAAATATACTCAACCTTTGCCACCAAAAAACCACTGAAACTAAACAACTAAAACCAAATTTTCACTTCTCGCTCCAAACATAAACAACAAAGACATTTTTACATTGACTAAACACATAAAAGTCTCAAGGCAAGGAGAGAGCCCCAACTTCAAACTAAAATTCACCATCACAAAAGAACAAGGAAATTTTGATCATACGATGATCCAGGAGTGTCCACAGTCCACACAAAACAAGCAATGAAGCTTTGCACCACGATTTATCCTTCCTTACCCATAACTTCGCAACAATCATTGCACTTTGTCCATGAGCAAAACTCTCAAACCCATGGCCGCAAAATTTCTATGTCTTCGTTATCTATGTTCCCCTCTCTCAATCACAAAGAATGTGGCTTTCCACATACATAAAACAGGTTGTTATATTGTCCACACATAAAAATATATAAAATTGCGTATTAAGATGTGAAGCCATACTTATTAGTGATTCCAACAATTTCATAAATGTCCAAGGGTGAAATCGCGAAGTTGGGAAACACTTTTTGGCGGACGGCTAGAGTTTGGGAGAAATTTTTAATTTCTCGTCCGAGAAAATAGTCAACTCTATTTCTCGACCGAGAGTTTTAAAAACTCTCGTCCGAGAGTTTTATTGACGGAAACTCTCGGGAAGACTTTCGGACGAGAGTTAAAAAAAATCTCGGATGAGAGTTCTCGTATGAGAGTTTTGAAAACTCTCGTATGAGAGCTTTATTCCTATAATAAAACACAAAAATTATTAAGTTTTTAGAATTGGTACGTTATATAATTTAAATAGTAGTTTATTAAAATTAAAAAATGATAAAAAATAATAAAATTATAATTTTATTTTAAATTATTTTATTATTATTAATGATAAAAAATACATAAAGATTTAATTAAATAAAATTTGTTACAATATTTTGTAATATCAATGTTATATAAAAAACTAAAAATATTTTTATATAAAACTAATTGATATATTAATATAAATAAAATAAAATTCTAAAACATAAATCAAAATAAAAACAACTATATATAATTTATATAACATTTTTTTTGAAATTAATGAATAAATTTAAATTTAAAAAACAATTGACTAAATGCAATGAGGTGATAAAGGAGACAATGCATAGCACCTTAATATCGTTATAAATTCTTGAAAATCTCGAGAAATTTTTGAAGTGAGATGAGCTTCTTGGAATGGGTTACTTTATCTTCCACTTCAGTTTCACACAATTAACTTGAAAGGAAGTCTATTTTCCTAGGTATGGATGTAAGGGAATGAACAATATTATTTGAACATTGAGTGAGATGCCCTTCTTGGAATGGGTCCTCCTATATGCCACTTTAGTTTCACAAGATTAAATTGAAATGAAGTTTATTTTCCTAGGTATGGATGTAAGGGGATAAAGAATATTATTTGAAAAGGAAATGAATGTTAAGTGTGACATTCCAAGCAGAAGTGTATGGGATTGGAGAATTATGTTATTGCAGAAAACTAACCCTTGACCCCTTAACCCTTGACCCATAAACCTTGACCCCTTAAACCCTAATTCCTAACCCCTAAACCCTTCACCCCCTAAACCTTAAACCTCTAAACCCTTAACCCCTAACACATTTACACCCACTAAACCTCTAAATCCCTAACCCATTTAACCCCTAAACCCTTAACCCCTACCCCTAACACGTTAACCCCTAACCCATTTAAGCACCTAAACCCCAAAACCCCTAACTTCTAACCCCTAAAATACTTAACTGCTAAATCCCCTAACACCCTAAACCTCTAAACCAATCCTAACCCATTTAACCCCCTAAACCTCAAAACCCCTAACCCCTTAAACCCTAATTCCCAACCCATAACCCTTGACCCCTTAAACCCTATTTCCTAACCCATAAACTCTTAACCCCTAACCCCTTAAACCCTAATTCCCAACCCCTAACCAATTCAACACACTAAACCCCTAAAAACCTAACCCATTTAAGTGTTTATTCCATTTAACCCCCAAAACCCTAACCCATAACCCCTTAAATCCTTCACTGCTAAATCCCCTAAACCTCTAAACCTATAACCCATTTAACCCCCTAAACCCTAAACCTCTAAACCCTTAACCCCTAACCCCTTAAACCCTTATTCCCAACCCCTAACCAATTCAACACCCTAAACCCCTAAAAACATAACCCATTTAACCTCATTAACCCCTAACTTCTAACCCCTAAAATCCTTAATTGCTAAATCCCCTAACCCTCTAAACCTCTAAACCAACCCTAACCCATTTAACCCCCTAAGCCCTAAACCTATAACCCCTTAAACCCTAATTCCCAACCCATAACCCATTCAACCCCTTAAACACCTAAACCTCTAACCCATTAACCCTTGACCCCTTAAACACTAATTCCTAACCCTTAACCCATTTAACCTCGTAAACCCTAAACCTCTGAACCCTTAACCCCTAACCCATTTACCCCCACTAAACCTCTAAACCCCTAACCCATTTAACCCCTAAACGCTAAACCTCTAAACCCTTAACCCCTACCCCTAACTCGTTAACCCCTAACCCATTTAAGCCTTTAAACCCCAAAACCCCTAACCTCTTAAACCCTAATTCCCAACCCATAACCCTTGACCCCTTAAACCCTAATTCCTAACCCCTAAACCCTTAAGCCCTAATTCCCAACCCCTAACCAATTCAACACCGTAAACCCCTAAAAACCTAACCCATTTAAGTGTGGATTCCATTTAACCCCGAAAACCCTAACCCCTAACCCCTAAAATCCTTCACTGCTAAATCCCCAAACCCCCTAAACCTCTAAACCTGTAACCCATTTAACCCCCTAAACCCTAAACCTCTAAACCCTTAACCCCTAACCCCTAAAACCCTAATTCCCAACCCCTAACCAATTAGACACCCTAAACCCCTAAAAACCTAACCCATTTAACCTCATTAACCACTAACTTCTAACCCCTAAAATCCTTAACTGCTAAATCCCCTAACCCCCTAAACCTCTAAACCAACCCTAACCCATTTAACCCCCTAAACCTAAAACCTATAACCCCTTAAACCCTAATTCCCAACCCATAACCCATTCAACCCCTTAAACACCTAAACCTCTAACCCCTTAACCCTTGACCCCTTAAACCCTAATTCCTAACCGGGCTAACCCATTTAACCCCCTAAGAAAAACCCATTTAAGTGTGGATTCCATTTAACCCCAAAAACCCTAACCGCTAACCCCTAAAATCCTTCGCTGCTAAATCTTGTAACCCCCTAAACCTCTAAACCTATACCCCATTCAACCCCCTAAACCCTAAACTTCTAAACCCTTAATCCCTAACCCCTTAAACCATAATTCCCAACCCATAACCCTTGACCCCTTAAACCCTAATTCCTAACCCCTAAACCCTTAACCCCCTAAACCCTAAACCTCTAAACCCTTAACCCCCAAACCATTTACCCCTACTAAACCTCTAAATCCCTAACCCATTTAACCCCTAAACCCTAAACCTCTAAACCCTTAACCCCTACCCCTAACCCGTTAACCCTTAACCCATTTAAGCCCCTAAACCCCAAAACCCCTAACCCCTTAAACCCTAATTCCCAACCCATAACCCTTGACCCCTTAAACCCTAATTCCTAACCCCTCAACCCTTAACCCCTAATCCCTTAAACCCTAATTCCCAACCCATAACCAATTCAACACTTTAAACCCCTAAAAACCTAACCCATTTAAGTGTGGATTCAAATTAACCCCCAAAACCCTAACCCCTAACCCCTAAAATCCTTCACTGCTAAATCTCCTAAACCCCTAAACCTCTAAACCTGTAACCCATTTAACCCCCTAAACCCTAAACCTCTAAACCCTTAACCCCTATCCCCTAAAACCCTAATTCTGAACCCCTAACCAATTCAACACCCTAAACCCCTAGAAACCTAACCCATTTAACTCCATTAACCCCTGACTTCTAACCTCTAAAATCCTTAACTGCTAAATCCCCTAACCCCCTAAACCTATAACCCCTTAAACCCTAATTCCCAACCCATAACCCATTCAACCCCTTAAACACCTAAACCTCTAACCTCTTAACCCTTTGTTGGACCATAAAAAGGTATATTTTAAACACCTAATTAGCCTACATTAATCATCAATCCAGGAGTGTCCTTTTATCTCAAGAGTGTACTTTGTCTGAGGCTGCACTTATCTAGGAGCAATGCTTGTGAGGATGTAGCACAGAAAAAAGTAATAAATGCTTGGAAAGGAAACCTAATTACAATGACAGGAATGTAAAAAGCTAAACTACAACAATCTTGCTAAGCATCGATCAGGGATGCAGTAGCAATAACTCGTTCCCCTAGAAATTCCAAGGACTCGTGATGAGACCTCCTGTTCCAAGGACTTTGCCTTTTGGACCATTTCCCTGGTTTGGTGGCCATAATGGGAATGCCACTTCACTATCTTCTCTATGATCATGGTAGGTTGGCTCTTAATGAGACCCCCTATCCTCCATCTGCAAAAACATTAAAATATGTCAATATTTTTCTTTTTCAAACAACACTTTTCCTCAGTTATTCATAAGGGATGGCTCAACACTCCTTAAGAGTAGGAATGGTGGAAGAGGTCTGAACATCTCAATAGAAGAAAAATATATACCCCTATTTCCATTTCAAAAATAAATATCAAAGAAAGCTTATAATATGTGGGAAAAGAACCAATCATGATAAAAATAATCGATCAAATTAATTTAATGGTGATAAAATAGCAATGTTATGTTATTATGCTGCTTTTTCCTCTTTTTTCCTTATTACTAGACAATTCCCTTAGAAATGACGATTTCTTTTGATTTGTTGATCGCAGTAATCCTTAATTTGTATGATCGTTTATGATATTTTTGCCTTGAAAGAAAAAATTCAAAATGCAAGCTTAGAACAACGAAAAAAAGAATCATTCAAAAAGTGTTGTTCCTTTAAAAGGAATAGCAAAAACAATCTGCGAAATTGCTGTTCCTTTCGAAAGGAACAGCAAAAAACTACTCTGTTGAAATGTTGTTCCTTTAGAAAGGAACAGCAAAAATACTGCGCGAAACTGTTGTTCCTTTCAAAAGGAACAACAGAAAAATACTTTGCGGAACTGCTGTTCCTTTCGAAAGGAACAACAGAAGTGTTGTTCCGTTAGAAAGGAACAGCAACGTGCAAAACACACCATTTTTTATTGTTTTTATTTTTTATTTTTAAAGCAACCAAATTCAAAAAAAATAAAGAAGTATTAACAAAAAAAACGAATTTCGTAAAACAACAATCAAAAACAAATACACAAATCGATTTCAACCTTGTATTACCTCTCGAACACCTGATACACAAATCGACAATGTCAGGATAGCTTTCTTGATATATATCACCTTTTCCCATAAGATTTAATGTTTCAACCCATTGATCTTTCATTCCCCTAATTAATGCATTTTTCAAAACATTATCAGGTAAGGGTGCAGATGCATAAGGGGATCTTTGCAAATTATATTGAAACCGTTCCACATATTCCTTTAAAGTCTCACTTGGTTTTGCTGTCATCTGGAATATTTCATCTTTTAATTCCTGAGACCTCTAATAATCCTGATATTTATTTAAAAATGAAGCCTTCATATGATCCCAATCAGTTATGACACCCCCGCCTAATCCCATAAACCATCGTAAGGCTACTCCTTTTAGTGTAGAAGGGAACAACTTCGGTTTTTGGGCATCGGTGGTGTAATCATATCCTCTACACAACACATCAAACTCAAACAGAAACGCATCTGTATCTTCTGATGTCAAGCCATGAAATGTAGGAATATGTTGAAGCGGAATAGCTTTCATGGGTGCGTTGACTGCAGTGTCTACTATAGGGTATTGCAGTGTAGAGGTTTGCTACCGGTTTTGATTTTGGTTATGGGCCATTTGATCAAAAATATGCCAATACCCCTCTGGGATTTCCAGGGAATTTCTAGGTTGGCGAACAAGGGTAGAAATAGTTTTAACAACACTCCCTCTGTCTGGAATAAGTATTCCCTGTTGTCCTACTGTTTGAGGTAATTCGAGACCTTGGTTCTGGATAAGTTGAACAACACTTCCCCTATTTGGGCTGTTTATTGTTTGGGTAATTCTAATAGGTGATTTTAAGTTTTTAGTTTCTCCTGTTTCCCCTTCTCCTTCTTGGAGATTGCTAGAGTTCCCTTCTTGAAGGAAACTTATGCAAGGATTCTCAATTTCTTGGGAATATTGCTTAATTCCCTCTGTTTGACTGTGTATCTCAGCGAAGGCTTCAGATGGTGACCCGGTAGCCTGAAGGGAACTAGTAGGCTGTCTAGAAGTAGTTCTTTTAAATCCTACAGATGGCTGAGATTCAGTTTTCTTAAGGATTTCGTCAATGAAGGTCGTGCGCCCAAGGGTCACCGGCCCCTTAGGTTTTTCAGCTTTGGGAGGGATTTTGTTTCGCTTAACTGACTTATTCATTCAAAAAAACAATCCTTCATTCCTACCCAAAAGAAAAGCTTACTTACTTCTGCTATGAAGCGAGCTGCGAGCAAGTGTGTTTCTTGCCCAGTGCGCAGGTTCTTACCTTCCGTCTTTAATACCCAATTCTCCGCAAGCAGAAGGAAATCAGCTGTGCATTACTCTTGTGAAATGGCATACACTCTCCCCGGCAACGGCGCCAAAATGTTGGACCATAAAAAGGTATCTTTTAAACACCTAATTAGCCTACATTAATCATCAATCCGGGAGCGTCCTTTTATCTCAAGAGTGTACTCTGTCTGAGGCTGTGCTTATCTAAGAGCAATGCTTGTGAGGATGTAGCACATAAAAAAGTAATAAATGCTTGGAAAGGAAACCTAATTACAATGACAGGAATTTAAAAAGCTAAACTACAGCAATCTTGCTAAGCATTGATCAGGGATGCAGTAGCAATAACTCGTTCCCCTAGAAATCGATGCAAGATGACCAAATCTGGGGACTCTGGAGAGTATATCTATATCCACTACAATTCGGTGATCTTAAAGAAAGTGGAACAATTGAAAGGAAATGAAATCCAGAAAAGGAACAGCAGCATGAAATAAACAACAATTGCAATTCTTAAAAGAAACAACACCTACGATCCTAATGCAAATTGAACAATTAAATCTTAAACTCAAACCTGTCGACAGTTAATTGCAATCCAACCAAAAACCATAGATGAATGGAACAACACTTACTGTAATTACAGAACAACAAAATCACAAGGCAATAACGAGATAACTGATCGTTAAATGTAATTGCGTTAAGGAATGAAACAACAATGATTCTGAACTTGCTTCAACGATCGATGAAAGAACTCTGTAAATGAAATCAACACAGAACACGCTTCACACATAAAAAAATAAAGATTAATAATACAACAGCAAAGTAATCCACCAGAGCCGGGCCCTTAGCGCCAGTGAAATACCGCTGGGCTTAACTCAGAATTCTAAAGAATCGCCGAAACCTGTGTCTTTATATTAATCCAAAAGGCATTACAAACAACGTTCTCTCACGACAGAGAGTCGATAAACATTCAATCGCAAAGGAAATATAAAAGTCTGTTTTTAATGAAAATGTCTTTTACATAATAGCCATTCCCTCCCCGGTCACTACAGATCGTTGCCTTTATAGCTGATCCTTGGACGGACAAATCAAGAGATATGATAAATTTGCACATCGATCCCTCAGGATCTTCCGATCCTGAGGGATTCGCTCCTCTCTTGTTTTGTTATCGTTCTGTTAACTTTGTTCAAGGTCGAGCTGTCCCCTGCCCTTTTCGGGCAATTCGTTCAGATCTTCTTGGCTTTAGCTGGATATGGTTCATCACGAATGGAGTAGAAGTCAGACTGTTTTCAGCCACGCCTTTGATACAGCTGCTCACCTCTTCGAATTCCTATTTTGACCATAAAAACAACCTTTTAGTCATTTTTTAGGCTAAACATAAATCTTTCCAATTTAATTGCAATTCTTATGGTAAATTACCTTTCTAAGGCAGTCAACAGTATATCTATGGTAAAAGAATGAACAAATACATAAGGATTTCATACCTTTTTCACAGCTCAACACCCTTGACCCCTTAAACCCTAATTCCTAACCCCTAACCCATTTAACGCCCTAAACCTTAAACCTCTAAACCCTTAACCCCTACCCCTAACCCATTAACCCCTAAAATCCTTAACTGCTAAATCCCCTAACCCCCTAAACCTATAAACCAACCCTAACCAATTTAACCCCCTAAACCCTAAACCTATAACCCCTGAAACCCTAATTCCCAACCCATAGCCCATTCAACCCCTTAAACACCTAAACCTCTAACCACTTAACCCTTGACCCCTTAAACCCTAATTCCTAACCCCTAACCCATTTAACCTCCTAAACCCTAAACCTCTAAACCCTTAACCCCTAACCCATTTACCCCCGCTAAACCTCTAAACCCCTAACCCATTTAACCCCTAAACCCTAAACCTCTAAACCCTTAAACCCTAACCCTAACCCGTTAACCCCTAACCCATTTAATCCCCTAAACCCCAAAATCCCTAACCAATTCAACACCCTAAACCCCTAAAAACCTAACCCATTTAAGTGTGGATTCAATTTAACCCCAAAAACCCTAACCCCCAACCCCTAAAATCCTTCACTGCTAAATCCCCTAACCCCCTAAACCTCTAAACCTGTAACCCATATAACCCCCTAAACCCTAAACCTCTAAACCCTTAACCCCTAACCCCTTAAACCCTAATTCCAAACCCATAACCCTTGACACCTTAAACCGTAATTCCGAACCCCTAAACCCTAAACCTCTAAACTCTTAACCCCTAACCCATTTACCCCCACTAAACCTCTAAACCCCTAACCCATTTAACCCTTAAACCCTAAACCTCTAAACCCTTAACCCCTACCCGTAACCCATTAACCCCTAACCCATTTAAGCCCCTAATTCCCAACCGCTAACGAATTCAACACCATAAACCCCTAAAAACCTAACCCATTTAAGTGTGGATTCCATTTAACCCCCAAAACCCTAACCCCTAACCCCTAAAATCCTTCACTACTAAATCCCCTAACCCCTAAACCTCTAAACATGTAACCCATTTAACCCCCTAAACCCTAAACCTCTAAACCCTTAACCCCTAACCCCTAAAACCCTAATTCCCAACCCCTAACCAATTAGACACCATAAACCCCTAAAAACCTAACCCATTTAACCCCATTAACCACTAACTTCTAACCCCTAAAATCCTTAACTGCTAAATCCCCTAACCCCCTAAACCTCTAAACCAACCCTAACCCATTTAACCCCCTAAACCCTAAACCTATAACCCCTTAAACCCTAATTCCCAACCCATAACCCATTCAACCCCTTGAACACCTAAACCTCTAACCCATTAACCCTTGACCCCTTAAACACTAATTCCTAACCCTTAACCCATTTAACCCCCTAAACCCTAAACCTCTAAACCCTTAACCCCTAACCCTGGGGTAAATGGGTTAGGGGTTAAGGGTTTAGAGGTTTAGGGTTTAGGGGGTTAAATGGGTTAAGGGTTAGGAATTAGTGTTTAAGGGGTCAAGGGTTAATGGGTTAGAGGTTTAGGTGTTTAAGGGGTTGAATTGGTTATGGGTTGGGAATTAGGGTTTAAGGGGTTATAGGTTTTGGTTTTAGGGGGTTAAATGGGTTAGGGTTGGTTTAGAGGTTTAGGCGGTTAGGGGATTTAGCAGTTAAGGATTTTAGGGGTTAGAAGTTAGTGGTTAATGGGGTTAAATGGGTTAGGTTTTTAGGGGTTTAGGGTGTCTAATTGGTTAGGGGTTGGGAATTAGGGTTTTAGGGGTTAGGGGTTAAGGGTTTAGAGGTTTAGGGTTTATGGGGTTAAATGGGTTACAAGTTTAGAGGTTTAGGGGGTTAGGGGATTTAGCAGTGAAGGATTTTAGGGGTTAGGGGTTAGGGTTTTGGGGGTTAAATGGAATCCACACTTCAATGGGTTAGGTTTTTAGGGGTTTACGGTGTTGAATTGGTTAGGGGTTGGGAATTAGGGCTTAGGGGTTTAGGGGTTAGGAATTAGGGTTTAAGGGGTCAAGGGTTATGGGTTGGGAATTAGGGTTTAAGGGGTTAGGGGTTTTGGGGTTTAAGGGCTTAAATGGGTTAGGGGTTAACGAGTTAGGGGTAGGGGTTAAGGGTTTAAAGGTTTAGCGTTTAGGGGTTAAATGGGTTAGGGGTTTAGAGGTTTAGTGGGGGTAAATGGGTTAGGGGTTAAGGGTTTAGAGGTTTAGGGTTTAGGGGGTTAAATGGGTTAAGGGTTAGGAATTAGTGTTTAAGGGGTCAAGGGTTAATGGGCTAGAGGTTTAGGTGTTTAAGGGGTTGAATGGGTTATGGGTTGGGAATTAGGGGTTAAGGGGTTATAGGTTTAGGGTTTAGGGGGTTAAATGGGCTAGGGTTGGTTTAGAGGTTTAGGGGGTTAGGGGATTTAGCAATTAAGGATTTTAGGGGTTAGAAGTTAGGGGTTAATGGGGTTAAATGGGTTATGTTTTTAGGGGTTTAGGGTGTTGAATTGGTTAGGGGTTGGGAATTAGGGTTTAAGGGGTTAGGGGCTAAGGGTTTAGAGGTTTAGGGTTTAGGGGGTTAAATGGGTTATAGGTTTAGAGGTTTAGGGGATTTAGCAGTGAAGGATTTTAGGGGTTATGGGTTAGGGTTTTGGGGGTTAAGTGGAATAAACACTTAAATGGGTTAGGTTTTTAGGGGTTTAGGGTGTTGAATTGGTTAGGGGTTGGGAATTAGGGTTTAAGGGGTTAGGGGTTAAGGGTATAGGGGATAGGAAATAGGGTTTAAGGGGTCAAGGGTTATGGGTAGGGAATTAGGGTTTAAGGGGTTAGGGGTTTTGAGGTTTAGGGCGTTAAATGGGTTAGGATTGGTTTAGAGGTTTAGGGGGTTAGGGGATTTAGCAGTTAAGTATTTTAGGGGTTAGGAGTTAGGGGTTTTGGGGTTTAGGTGCTTAAATGGGTTAGGGGTTAACATGCTAGGGGTAGGGGTTAAGGGTTTAGGGGTTAAATGGGTTAGGGATTTAGAGGTTTAGTGGGGGTAAATGGGTTAGGGGTTAAGGGTTTAGAGGTTTAAGGTTTAGGGGGTGAAGGGTTTAGGGGTTAGGAATTAGGGTTTAAGGGGTCAAGGGTTAGTTTTATGAAATAACATAATTCTCCAATCCCATACACTTCTGCTTGGAATGTCACACTTAACATTCATTTCCTTTTCAAATAATATTCTTTATCCCCTTACATCCATACCTAGGAAAATAAACTTCATTTCAATTTAATCTTGTGAAACTAAAGTGGAATATAGGAGGACCCATTCCAAGAAGGGTATCTCACTCAATGTTCAAATAATATTGTTCATTCCCTTACATCCATACCTAGGAAAATAGACTTCCTTTCAAGTTAATTGTGTGAAACTGAAGTGGAAGATAAAGTGACCCATTCCAAGAAGCTCATCTCACTTCAAAAATTTCTCGAGATTTCCAAGAATCTATAACGATATTAAGGTGCTATGCATTGTCTCCTTTATCACCTCATTGCATTTAGTCAATTGTTTTTTAAATTTAAATTTATTCATTAATTTCAAAAAAAATATTATATAAATTATATATAGTTGTTTGTATTTTGATTTATGTTTTAGAATTTTATTTTATTTATATTAATATATCAATTAGTTTTATATAAAAATATTTTTAGTTTTTTATATAACATTGATATTACAAAATATTGTAACAAATTTTATTTAATTAAATCTTCTTGTATTTTTTATCATTAATAATAATACAATAACTTAAAATAAAATTATAATTTTATTATTTTTTATCATTTTTTAATTTTAATAAAGTACTATTTAAATTATATAACGTACCAATTCTAAAAACTTAATAATTTTTGTGTTTTATTATAGGAATAAAACTCTCATATGAGAGTTTTTAAAACTCTCATACGAGAGTTTCTAAACTCTCATACGAGAGTTTCTACAACTCTCATACGAGAGTTTCTAAACTCTCGGCCGAGAGTTTCATCGAGTAAACTCTCGGGCGCAAACTCTCGTCTGAGAGTTTTTTAAACTTTCAACCGAGAGTTTGGCCGTGCGTTTAAATGTAACTTTAGGTGGGTTAAACTCTCGGTCGAGAGTTTTATAAATTTCTCGTTCGAGACATTATCTCGACCGAGAGTTTCTGGTCAACGAAAAACACAGAAAATTCTGCAGTTTTCAGGAACCTGCAACTTTGGAGGGGCAGAACACCTACAAAAACAAAATTTTATATGTCGGACAAAGTACCATTAGATTCATCTCTGAATCTAGTTTCTGATGATATGAGATTTGTGGATTTTCATTAAAAAATTCAATTTTTTATTGATTTTTTACTAAGTTGTGTCACTATGGAATTTCATTGTTCGAAAAATTGCACTAAATGAAAATTCAATAACTTTCAAATGAGGACACCAAAAAATTCAAAAAAATCATACTGCTCTTCCTCTCCCTGTCTACTTCAAAAGGGTACTCTCATTTTTCTTATTGAGGATCACATTGAAAAGAAAATCAAAGGATGATAAAATGTACTGAAACATCACTGTTTTTTTGTCTTCGTCCATTTCAAAAAATAATAAAAAATAGTGATTTAATCCGAAAATTACCGAAAAATAGTCTGTGCACTAGTGCAATATATGAAGATTATGATGCTATGGTTTTTTTCCAAAAAATGAATAACCTTCCCTAAAAAAAGTAAAGGATGATAAAGTGACTATTTATGTTTGCCTAAAAATTTCAAGTATATGCAGTTAGTAAACAAGAAATTTACCCCTCTATATGTCAATTTTTTTTTTTTTTTTAAATATGGGTATGGAGGTAAGACAATTCTCTACAATTCTTGTTTTTATGTCAAATCATAATTTGCAATAAAAATATGAGTTTAGTGGAGTTGAAGTTGAAAATCATAGAAAATTACAATTTTCAACGTCAAAAAAGGGCAAAAAGTGTTTCCCAACTTCACATTTTCACCGAGGTTGCTCTAATCTGCTCAAAATATTATTCCTTTTGCCACAGTTCCCGATTAATTTGTCAGAGGATCGGATCATTTTGAACCTTGGTCCATAGATGCAAAGTTGTTTCTAGTAACTAAGTGCCCTGAGCAATGGTGTTCGTGGCTGTAGTCACCAGCGCAACACGCTGGGCTCGTACCTCCGAGGGTGTTTCGGGTTGCAATTTGGCCTGTGGGTCACTGATTTTCTGCTCCAGCTGCGTCTTAATGACTTGCATTTTTGTTTTGGAAACTTTTAACGTTGCGACCAATCCTTGAACTTTAGCCCAAGGGGTAGCTTCGGCCAGGATCTCCTCTGTAAATTCCGTGTAGAGTTGGTGGATCAATGTTTCAAGCTCTACTTACTGTGAGACAACAAGAAGCACTTACACGTTCTGTTGCAAGATAGTTTTCTCAGCCACACCAAGTTGTTGGTGTACTTGCTGGTCTCGATGCTGAATCTCATGACACATAGCAGTGTGGAGATCCCGCAATGCTTCATGAGGTAGCTAGGCGAGGTTCAGCTGTACCCCTGTACCGGCTTGGAGTTGTATTCCCTAATCACGTGCATTAATGATAAGGGCACTGCTAGGAAATGAACAGATATGTCTTTCCTCTATAACTAGCGCTGGATCACTAGATGGTGTGGGGATTCATCCTTGAGCTACGCTAGTCTGTAGGGTATCTGCCTTTAATTGCTGCGTGTGCAACTTGACCTGGATGACATCGATCGCAACCTTCTATTTTTCCTCCAAAGCTACCCATTTTTCTTATGTGGCTAGTTTGATTACATATGCTATTTGCTCAAGATCCCCCTCAGTTAATGTGATTGTCTCATCTCATTCCTTTTGCTGGGCACCCTGCTTCTTCCGGGCCCCTTTTATAGGCTCACCTGTTCGTTTGGTACCTCTGATGTTGGTATCCCTTGTCTCCATATCTGGTTGCGAATCATCCTGGGTTCTAGTCGTGGTGTCCTTGTTGGTGATCTGCTTTGGTGGTATGTCCCTTTTTGTGGCTCTGCCTGAATCCTTCCCTGTACTTCTGCTTAGGCCTCCAATATTTGCGCTAGTACCTGTAGTGCCCTTCGCAATGGTTTTGAAGCCTTTCTTCCAGGCAGGTGGCCAACGTCTAATCACACTATCAATCTCCTCATCTGCTACCATATAGGGAAGTGACATCCATGTTTTATCCTTGTGACTGCAAATTTGGATGTGGTACAGTGTAACTTGGAATGCTGTGATAACCTTGTATCTATCATATATTGTGGGGGACAGCTGAGGTCGAGAACTGATTTCTTCTGCCACACTACTCTGCAAGAGGACCTAGAAGACCTGGTTATCCTCCAAGTGTTGCACGTCCGTGGAATCCCAAAAATGGGCATACCGAGCCCCTTCGCACATATCGAGGTTGAGCTTGGGGATGCCTGACTCCGTAGGTGCTTCTTAGGCGACTAGGGCAATAAGGAACAGTAGCCAGGTATAGGAAAAGGCTTTTCCTTGCTCCTTCAATTCACAGACATTGATCAGAAATTAATCACGTAAATATTAGGCTCAATTGAGGCAGACCCCCTTCACACACTGACCCACCAACCGGATGACATACACAGGGACAGTTGCATCCTGGCACTTTCGCATTAGCTTGCATGCTAATAATAGGGTACCCATCTGCATAGCAATGTCACTGATGGATTCAATGATGAAGTCCTGCATATTTTTTTGCACATGGTAGGTCTTGCGCACATAGTCAACAGTTTCCCCTTCATATTTCTTGCCCACACGCTCCAGGGGGTACGGCCCTTTCATGGGGAGGCCCGTAATTCTACGAATCAATGCAGCATCAATGGGGACTCTGTCCCAAATCCATAAGCATCCATCATGAATTAAGGTGAGCAGCTACCGGGCTACCCGATTCGTGATGTTGTAGTGGCCAAAGTGGGGCATTCGTAGTAGGTTTAGGATCCCAAATCTGGCCAATCTAGATATCCAGTGCTGAGGGATGACTGTGACGCCATCATCCGCATATATTTTTTCGAAGTACAACACAGGGGCCAGCTCAGGGAAAGCCTCGTAGTTTTCTAGGTCACGATCGTTGAATTTGATCTCATGGAGCCTTCCACAAGGGTCACTAAGGACAGGGACCTCTCTTAGGGTTATCGATGTCTGTAGATAGGTAATCAGGCCATCAAGATTCTTTCGTGTGTGCATCAAATGCCTTCGTGGTCGGATGAATGGAGGTAACCAGTTGAATGGATTGGCGGGTTGGGCTTCTTTCGGCACATCTTGAGTCTGAGGCATGGCGCGAGGTGACTTGGCATGCCTTGGGGATGTCCTAGGCTTTCCTGCAGCCCATTTCGCAGCTTTTGAGGGCTTCCCTGTGTTGGTGTCCCGTGTTTTGACAGTTTGGCGAATCAAAAGACAAGGCAACATTAGAACCAATCTTTAGAGTTCCAGGATCTAGTCCTCCTGTTCTCATAGAGGGATCTCTCAAATATTTGTTTGCAAAGGTTTATCTTGTTTTCTTTGGTTATGGATTTTAGACTAGTTATTACGTGCAGATGTTTGTTTGGTTGGGTTGAGTTGATACAGCAGAATATGAAAGGTCTAGGAAAGATAGACAGAAAGAGGAAATATCCGGTTCATTGGGCAATGGAGTCAAAATAAGATCGTGACAAAATCTTCAAGGGATATGGGATATCAAAGGGAAAATCTAACTTGGCCACAGGATCCTTTGTTTTGGAATGAGATGGACATTAATGGTTTGGAAAAAGAAATTTAATTCTCAACAAAGGGAACTTGAGAAACATGACTTATCAATAAAGAGATATTTGATAGACAGGGCTAACCATAAATTCTACAAACATTCTTTAAGAAAATAATGATTTCAAGACAACTTCTAAAATGAAATCTAAGATTCGGGGAACACCCCATTTCCTCAAAGATCTTATTTTAGAGGATTTAGAAAACATAAAAGATTCACTGATAGTTGCATTCATAGAAGAGGAAACACCTAAATAACATCTGTGTTTACAACTATAAAGACCTTCAAAACAACTGTTTAAGCAGGGGCAAAGGGTAAGATCAAAACCGACCTCTTTGGTTAACTTAAGACAATGGTACTTCGAAGGGAGACTTCAATAACGGCTTTCAAGTGATGGCAGACAAGCAGGGAGAACCATAACATGCTGAAACCAACTATTTGAGCTATCAAGGAAATAAACGAGCATGAAGACTAAAGAGGAGTTTTAAAGCCTCTAAAATACTTCAGCAGAAGAAAACATAAAACAGTGAAGGGTGAACAGGTCTAAGGTGCTTCCAGGAGTCATTTCTTAGCCTAAAAATTTCAGCCTACTGTAGTAAGAAATTATGAAACATAATGAAAACAAGGAAAAACATTTAACAGTTTAGAGCACTTCACCAACAGCCAAGCTCATGGATCCAATGATAGAGCCTTCTCAGGAACAGACATGCAACGGCATCATCAAGACATCCAAGACTCCAAATTATTTTCAACTTCAACAGACTCGTATATTTATTTCAGAGAGTTTCGATATTACAACTTGTGATCAAACAACAACCAACCTTCTCATCTTATGCAAAATTACTTATAGGAAGATGAGGAGGTGAGAACTAACAAAAATATCTCCTGAACCATTAATATAGATTAAATGACTTCTCGGTCTCTTGAGGGGTTCGATGGAGAAGCGTACAGGTGGATCACTGTATTAATGTCTTACAATTAATATCAAAGCTCGACGGGAGCTTTATTTGACTTTGAGGCTCTATGTTCCGTCCGGAGAAATTCTGCAGCTATTTTCTATTACACTCCTTTGGCAGAATTAACTTCTTGGTAGCGCTGGAGGCAGATATTCGCTGAATCAATAACTTCGGCCTCTGTTTGAAAGGTTTGAGGCAACGGGTGGCTCTTTGTAGTAGCTGAGGAATCAATTCGCCTCAGTTGAAGCGGTGGAAACCTTTCTGTCATCAAAACATTTATGATTTTCTTTTAAACTGTGTTATGAGTTGGGGATTAGGCTTATGATAACGGTTTTAGCCGTAATCCCCATAAAACCGTCTTCAATCTTCATCTGTTGTGTTCTGTCTTCAAACTGATACTCTTTAACTGTTTTTGAATTAAAAAAGTGTCTTGTCGATGTGCAGGCCACACTGGGCTTTTCGGCATCAATGCTTATGAAACATTGACAAATCATTGAATCCAACTGTGTGAATGGTTCTCTTTAACAGGTCGAAGGCGTAGGAAACGTCTCTCTAGACCCTCGGCTTTCTTTCATTATACAATGCAAAACCATTAAAACACCTGCAAAACACAAAAATAGTTAAGAAATCCTGCAGAAATAGGTTAAAACTGCTTCAGATGGCGGGGGAGGAGCATAGCCGTCGGATGAAGGCAACCAACGGTGGAGATTTACGCAAACGAGGCGAAAAGGAGAGCAGGGAGATGAACAAGTCGGAGTAGTTTTGGACCGTCCGATCTAGACACGTGGATGGTCCAGATTCAATCGAAGGGTCTCAATCGGAGGTGGCAGAAAAGGGGATGCAAATGAAAATTTCAGTGCGATTTAAATATTTTGATTGAAACATTCTGATTGGAACATTCCGATTGAAACATTCCGATTGGAACATTATTGATTGGGCGATAACCGTTCGATTGGGTCTAGATTGACGGTCTAGATCCTTTGTTTTCTTGTACTGGCGGGACCCTTATACTTGGTAAGAAAACCATAAATTTCAATAAAAAGCAAGGTTTTGAGTGAAATGGGCGGAATATATATATGATAGGCTGGCGCCCGTTTGCGGGGCCACTGGGTGTATGGAGTACCATGGGCCCGGGCTTTATATAACTAGGGCCAATCGCAATCGAAAAATTCGGGCCCGTTCTTTTTGATCAACCCATTTTAAATTCTTCGATCGCGATTGCGCGATCGGTCTTTTTGATCAACCCATTTTATTTAAACATGTGACTTTAAGTTTTTAACTTAAAACTTCGGAAAGTGGGTTTTTGGGTTTACAAAGGAAAATATTGACCGGAGGGGGATTTTTTAATAGTTTAGCGCCCGATTGCGGGCCCACGGGTAAATGAAATAACAATATGATCTGCGGTTTAGGAAAAAAGGGCTGATCGCAATCGATATTTTGAAATGACTCACAAACATGCACACTTTCAATCTTTTCGATTCGATTAGCGCTTCATGGGTTTGGCGCTTGGTTTTTATGATGAGGGCGTATTGGGGAAGTGGTTTAGGGCTTAGCACAAGGGGTTTAGGTCCATAAAAAGACTTGTATTTTTATGATTTTTCACGGTTTTTTAATGGAAAAAAAGGGTGCCGAAAAGGTTAAAAAGTGAGTTTTTAACCATGGGAAGGGTGATTTATGAAGGGGAGAAAAGAAAATATGAATAATAGAGGAAAAATATGGGAAAAAGGGAAAGGAAAAGAAGGTTAATTTTGAGTGGGAGAAAGGGAAAAGGGATGGCTTTGCAGCAGTTTCTTCTTTGTATTTCAACAGAAATTTCAGAGTATGAGATGAGAACAGTAATGAGGATTTTGGACAAAGGCAGAAGGCCTTCAAGGAGTCTTCAAAAGCCAACAAATTTTAGTGATGAAATTTGTTCTTTGAAGGCTTAAAACATATTTAGCCACCTTTGGGTATAACAACAAAAAATTATAGGTGGCTAACAGTGGCTCCACTTGGGGATGGTGCCTTCTTGAAGACATCAAGAATTCAGACTTGATTTCTGGGAGGCTGATCAGTTGCCTCATCCATTGGGTTGTCCTTCTGTGATTGAATGATCTTTTTCTAAAAACATATTTGGCAGCCATGAAAACAATGGAGCTTTATCAACCATCTTGCTACCTACCCAATCCTACAGATCTAACATTTTTTCTTCATCAGAGTGCACTTGGATTGGAAAACTCTATTCACAACATTTTATTCTTTTGAAAATAGGAAATCTAATCTATTTCTAATCCTTATTTCTCCCTGAACTCAGATTAAACAGTTGAGCTCAGATGTTTCTCTACCTAGTCTACTGTCTGTTGGGTTTAAACAGTCCAACAAACTTTCATTCTCTAAATTCTACAACATAAATTTAAAAATAGTCAAGTCAAGATTGAGTTGTTTGACTTGCTATGATCTATGGCATAAAGACAAGCTGCACATGGATTATTATTTGCAGAAAATTTTAAATCAAAACAGAAGGCTTAAGATCTGAAAATTTCTTATTATGGCCTTCTCTTATATTCACAGCTCTGTTTTTTCCTTTTTGGTGAGCTATCTTTGCTTCTCTTCTGGTTCAAGTTTTGAGCGAATTAGAACCAGCTCTTTTCTCTTTGACTCAGAAATTAGAGTAGTTTTGAGTCATCTCTTTGGAAACTTTGGTTCAGATTTTGAGTTGGTTTGAACCTTAATTTCTACCCTAATCTATCTACTGATAAGCCACGATTAAACAGTTTGGCGAATCAAATTTGCTACCCTATCAGCAGAAAATTGAAAGCTAATCAGTCAAGATTAAACAGTTTGACCAATTAGAAGTGTGTTTCAAGGAGTGGCATTTAAGCTTGCACACTTTCAGATTTATTTCTCTTTTTGGCATGGGGCTGTGCCTTTCTTGTTTTTCATTTCTGCCTTCTTTTCTTTCTTTCTTTGTTTTTGTATTTTTGAATTCTTGATTTTTCTCCAAAGCAGAAAACAACAACTAACTACATGCTCGGAACTGAGCTTTATTGACATTCCTATCTAACCTATTCTAAACATGGAGTATTTACATATTCATATGATACAAAGGTGCCAATGCAGCCAGCTGAGTAATGTCAAGAAGAAGTAGTAACTCTGGCTGCTTGTCAGAGGTATCCATAGAACATATTGAAGGTTAACCTTCAATGTCAAGGCTATCACAGAAGGTGACAGCTTTTCATGTATCTGGCTCTTGCAAAGGGTCAATGCTTGATAATTTGAGCCAGTCGGGATTTCCACATACTCTTCCATAGGATCAAAAAAGAAAAGATGAAGATTATCTTCCTTTTGATTCTCCACAATTGGTAGATCATCTACTTCTAAGACATCACCTTTGAAGACTATCTCTTCAGTATGTAGCTTGGAAGTATCATCATTCTTAACCTGCAAAATAGCAAATAGTGAAATATCTTCTTTCTTTGAATCTATGCTTGCTTCTGATATAAATTCAGGCTCTTTAAATGACAGACTAATATCAGTGAAGGGAGAAGTTTCTTCTTGAGAAGATTATATATCCACAGCAGGATAGTCTTCTATTTGTTTTTCTCCTTCATCTTCATCATCCTCTGAACTGGAGGACTCATCATATTTAACAGTGTTGTCCTCTGGTAACCCTGGTATGCTTGTATTCAGTGGATTAATTTGTATGAAGAGGTTATTATATTCTTGAGCAGGGGAGTATTTAAAGGTTTCCTCTTTTTCAAGAGAAAGCTCCTTTTGTTCAAAAATTTCTTTATTTCTCTTCTCTTCACCTTCTGAGTTGAAAGGCTGCTGATTTCCAATTATGTGAAAGCCATTAGTGATGGTTTGAAATGGATGTTTTTGGCTTTCAAGCTGGTGGTGGGGAAAATGATAACACCAATCAAACGCTGGTTGCCCTGCATGATTAGTTTTTTCTTGGAACTCATCATCATCATCATCAGACTGATCGAAATTCGGAAAATCATCTGAATAAACAATTTTGTCAGTCGAACATATTGGGTCATCAGTTTGATTTTCTTCTAACTGATCTACAAGATAACTTTCTAAATCTATACAACAAAGTTCTTTATGTGAATGGGCAAGAGTGTTTGTTTCGCAAAAAATTTCAGAGACTGACTGTTTATAAATAGTCTGATCTATCTCTTTTTCTGTCAAAGGGAAGGATGTTTCTATGTTCCTTTGAACAGAAGTACAGCAGTTCCTTGTCTCTTGTGAAGACTGATTTTGAGGCTGGATGTCTTCTTGAGCCTCGGCTATAAGGGATGATGAATCAATATTTGAGTTTTCAGGGATATCTTGAGGAATGTTTTTTACTGCTTGGATCATCTTTTCCTCAACTGATTCATCTATTTTTTTTAAATTTTTCAATAGGATATTAAACTCATGAATGGCTGTTAAAAGATCTTTAGGATGCATCTCTTCCAAAGCTTCCTCATTATCTATAATGTTTTGGGTGATGTTTTGTGATGGATCATAATATATTGCACCCGATGATAATGACGTAGCGTTTTCTTCATAGTTCTCATAGAACACATATTCAAGGTCTCTTAAGGAAAACAAACTACTAGATCTTAAGCATTCATACCAATCCCTAGCTTTTCCTTATAATGTTAACACGAACATTTTCATTAGGCAGTCTTCATGCCATTCAACTTTCAACCTCCATACATGTATATGAAATCTGATGAGATGTAATAGAGGGTCATCAAACTTTTCACCTTGGAAAACAGGCAGGTTGTCATCCCAATTCATCCGGGGCATCTTATGTGGAAACCCAGGGATATGATCTCTACTCATTGGGGCATATCTTCGTTGTATTCTCGGAATCATGTTTGTAAATCAGAAAAGAGGTCACTGTGTCCGGTCAATCAGTTCAGGGTCTTCTACCAGTGGAGTCATTTGGTCTTCTGGTGGTTTCAGAGTGTGGAGTCGCCAGGTGGAAAATTTTTCGCTCCTAAGGAGGTAAAACGTTTCATGGTTCCACCACCATATGATTCTTGTAGAGCTGTAAGATTCTCAGGAACTGAATTAGCTCTCAAGGGTGATATGAAAACAGTTGAAGATTGTATCTTAGGAGACTTCCTAAGGATTCTTTCCGGGTTGTCAACTATCTCAGGTGGATCAGGGTCGGGACGAGCTCTAGTGTGAATCTTTTTAGGAGCCACTATGCTAAGTTTTAAGACCCAAGTAAACAAGAAAAGTTCAACCAGATATGACAATCTTTGAAGGGTCAACTAAACTGTTTACCCAAATTTTGATCTTAGAATCCTCTAACTGGATTAGGAAACTATATAATGGTAAGGGTTCTTTCCAGTGGAGTTTTTAAGGTCTGCTCAGGATTATGGAGTCGCCAGGTGGAAGCGTTTTAGCTCCTAAGGAGGTAAAAGGTTTTATGGTCCACCACCATGTTTATTATGAAGCCAAACTTGAAATATTTTGGGTTTTTCTGAGTTTATTGTTTTTATAGGTTAAGAGAGAGTTCTAAGTCTGATTTTTCACTTAGCTAAGGTGTTCAAACAAACAGAGTTGCTCTTATGGCTTGGTAACTGGTTCCTTCAAGGTTTTGATAAGGATTTAAAAGGAATCCTAAGGGTTACTTAGTTTGTCACTGATTCAGAAAGAGTCCTACATGATTGCCATTATGTTAGGCAGTGCTTGAAGAAAGTTACTTATGTTATACTGGACCTAAAGTTGAAGGAAAGGTTTCGCAAACCTCTAATTCTCAGCAGGTCCCACCGTGATCGCCATTATGTTAGTGGCGATGAGGTGGCTAATAATCACTGGATATTCTTAAAAATAAGGGATTTCTGAAGTCGTAAGGGGCATTAGGATTTTTATTGACTCAGAGGTCCCACCGTGATCGCCATTATGTTGGTGTCCCGTGTTTTGACAGTTTGGCAAATCAAAAGACAAGGCAACATCAGAACCAATCTTTAGAGTTCCAGGATCTAGTCCTCCTATTCTCAGAGAGGGATCTCTCAAATATTTGTTTGCAAAGGTTTATCTTGTTTTCTTTGGTTATGGATTTTAGACTAGTTATTACGTGCATATGTTTGTTTGGTTGGGTTGAGTTGATACAGCAGAATATGAAAAGGTCTAGGAAAGATAGACAGAAAGAAGAAATATCAGGTTCATTGGGCAATGGAGTCAAAATAAGATCATGACAAACTCTTCAAGGGATATGGGATATCAAAGGGCAAATCTAACTTGGCCACAAGATCCTTTGTTTTGGAATGAGATGGACATTAATGATTTGGAAAAAGAAATTTAATTCTCAACAAAGGGAACTTGAGAAACATAACTTATCAATAAAGAGATATTTGATAGATAGGGCTAACCATAAATTCTACAAACATTCTTTAAGCAAATAATGATTTCAAGACAACTTCTAAAATGAAATCTAAGATTCGGGGAACACCCTATTTCCTCAAAGATCTTATTTTAGAGGATTTAGAAAACATAAAAGATTCATTGATAGTTGCATTCATAGAAGAGGGAACACCTAAATAACATCTGTGTTTACAACTATAAAGACCTTCAAAACAACTATTTAAGCATGGGCAAAGGGTAAGATCAAAACCGACCTCTTTGGTTAACTTAAGACAATGGTACTTCGAAGGGAGACTTCAATAACGGCTTTCAAGTGATGGTAGACAAGCAGGGAGAACCATAACATGCTGAAACCAACTATTTGAGCTATCAAGGAAATAAACGATCATGAAGACTAAAGAGAAGTTTTAAAGCCTCTAAAATACTTCAGCAGAAGAAAACATAAAACAATGAAGGGTGAACAGGTCTAAGGTGCTTCCAGGAGTCATTTCTTAGCCTAAAACTTTCAGCCTATTGTAGTAAGAAATTATGGAACATAATGAAAACAAGGAAAAAACATTTAACAGTTCAGAGCACTTCACCAACAGCCAAGCTCATGGATCCAATGATAGAGCCTTCTCAGGAACAGACATGCAATGACATCATCAAGACATCCAAGACTCCAAATTATTTTCAACTTCAACAGACTTGTATATTTATTTCAGAGAGTTTCAATATTACAACTTGTGATCAAACATCAACCAACCTTCTCATCTTATGCAGAAGTATTTATAGGAAGATGGGGAGGTGAGAACTAATAAAAATATCTCGTGAACCATTAATACAGATTAAATGACTTCTCGGTCTTTTGAGGGGTTCGATGGAGAAGTGTACAGGTGGATCACTGTATTAATGTCTTACAATTAATATCAAAGCTCGGCGGGAGCTTTATTTGACTTTGAGGCTCTATGTTCCGTCCGGAGCAACTCTGCAGCTATTTTCTATTACACTCCTTTGGCAGAATTAACTTCTTGGTAGCGCTGGAGGCAGATATTCCCTGAATCAATAACTTCGACCTATGTTTGAAAGGTTTGAGGCAACAGGTGGCTCTTTGTAGTAGCTGAGGAATCAATTCGCCTCAGTTGAAGCGGTGGAAACCTTTCTGTCATCAAAACATTTATGATTTTCTTTTAAACTGTGTTCTGAGTTGGGGATTAGGCTTATGATAACGGTTTTAGCCGTAATCCCCATAAAACCGTCTTCAATCTTCATATGCTGTGTTCTGTCTTCAAACTGATACTCTTTAACTATTTTTGAATTAAAACAGTGTCTTGTCGATGTGCAGGCCGCACTGGGCTTTTCGGCATCAATGCTTATGAAACATTGACAAATCATTGAATCCAACTGTGTGAATGGTTCTCTTTAACAGGTCGAAGGCGCAGGAAACGTCTCTCTAGACCCTCGGCTTTCTTTCATTATACAATGGAAAACCATTAAAACACCTGCAAAACACAAAAATAGTTAAGAAATCCTGCGCAAATAGGTTAAAACTGCTTCAGATGGCGGGGGAGGAGCGTAGCCGTCGGATGAAGGCAACCAACAGTGGAGATTTGCGCAGACAAGGCGAAAAGGAGAGCGGGGAGATGAACAAGTCGGAGTAGTTTTGGACCGTCCGATCTGGACACGTGGACGGTCCAGATTCAATCAAAGGGTCTCAATCGGAGGTGGCAGAAAAGGGGATGCGAATGAAAATTTCAGTGCGATTTAAATATTTCGATTGAAACATTCCGATTGGAACATTCTGATTGAAACATTCCGATTGGAACATTATTTATTGGGCGATAACCGTTCGATTGGGTCTAGATCGACGGTCTATATCCTTTGTTTTCTTGTACTGGCGCGACCCTTATACTTGGTAAGAAAACCATAAATTTCAATAAAAAGCAAGGTTTTGAGTGAAATGGGCGGAATATATATATGATAGGTTGGCGCCCGTTTGCGGGGCCACTGGGTGTATGGAGTACCATGGGCCCGGGCTTTATATAACTAGGGCCAATCGTAATCGAAACATTCGGGCCCGGTCTTTTTGATCAACCCATTTTAAATTCTTCGATCGCGATTGCGCGATCGGTCTTTTTGATCAACCCATTTTATTTAAACATGTGACTTTAAGTTTTTAACTTAAAACTTCGGAAAGTGGGTTTTTGGGTTTACAAAGGAAAATATTGACCGGAGGGGGATTTTTTAATAGTTTAGCGCCCGATTGCGGGCCCACGGGTAAATGAAATAACAATATGATCTGCGGTTTAGGAAAAAGGGGCTGATCGCAATCGATATTTTGAAATGACTCACAAACATGCACACTTTCAATCTTTTCGATTCGATTAGCACTTCATGGGTTTGGCGCTTGGTTTTTATGATGAGGGCGTATTGGGGAAGTGGTTTAGGGCTTAGCCCAAGGGGTTTAGGTCCATAAAAAGACTTGTATTTTTATGATTTTTCACGGTTTTTTAATGGAAACAAAGGGTGCCGAAAAGGTTAAAAAGTGAGTTTTTAACGATGGGAAGGGTGATTTATGAAGGGGAGAAAAGAAAAGATGAATAATAGAGGAAAAATATGGGAAAAAGGGAAAGGAAAAGAAGGTTAATTTTGAGTGGGAGAAAGAGAAAAGGGATGGCTTTGTAGCAGTTTCTTCTTTGTGTTTCAGCAGAAATTTCAGAGTATGAGATGAGAACAGTAATGAGGATTTTGGACAAAGGCAGAAGGCCTTCAAGGAGTCTTCAAAAGCCAACAAATTTTAGTGATGAAATTTGTTCTTTGAAGGCTTAAAACATATTTAGCCACCTTTGGGTATAACAACAAAAAATTATAGGTGGCTAACACCCTAATCCTTGGGCTGTTTCTTTTTTCTTCCTTGTGATTAGCATTGCAAGCACTTCTTCATCCTCGGATCCAACCTCCATTACTTCCTCACTATTTGGGCCTGCAAGTACTGAGGATTCAGCAGGGTTGGTAGCCGTCATTCTAGCGTGGAAAATGAATTCTGATTCTGGGTGGATACTCTTAGAAGGAGGAGGTTGATCATACATGAACTAAATAGTGTATAACCAAAGGCTCTGATAGCTCGAGTTTCCTAGATAAAGGAATGATAAGTACATGCTATGCAAGTAAGATGGAACCCTCATCTGAGCTATCCCGTTCTTTTTATAGTGCCCATGGTCATCCAACGGTCGAGTAGATTTCGCTTGGAACTTACCATCAGGTAAACGGATAAAAATCCCCAAGATTTTCCTCATTAAATTCCAGTGGGCACTCCTTTCAACAGTAACTTCTGCTTTTTACTAGATGTTATGGTGCCAACGGCTAGTTTTCGCGCCCCCTGTGTGCTTGGCACACTTGCCACGTTTGAGTCCAACACGTGTGCCTCCTGCACATCCTCCCCCAACACAGGCTTGATCCCTAGGTACTTCAAGATGAAAATCATGTGTGTCTTACCTACGTCATCCCAACAGAACCATGCCTTCTCGATAAGCAAGTTTTTCAAAGGTGTTATGATTAATGCATTCCTCCGAACAAACTTTCGGTAATAACCTATGTAACTGAGGATTGAATGCAGCTGATCTTTTGTTTTAGAAGTTGCTTTCTTTATAATGCTTTAGCCTCTGGTGTCTGCAATCCCAATCTGAGTTATTGCGGAGTGTGTCTCAACGTTACCCGTGCGTAGCCTAAGCAGCCTAGTAGCTATGCGTAGATCATCCAATCCTGATTCAGACACATCACGTGGATCATCCTTTCCTTCTTTTGGGTTTAGGCTACGGCAATCGTTCATACATAGTACCTGTGTTTCCCATGTGGGTACTTCAGGTGCGGTATACAGGTGCGATCCACCCCATGCCACATTGTCGACATCCCACAAAACTACATCAAGTGCCTCTATTCTGCCTACTAACCCAAATGTCCCCAGAAATTCATCCTTCAATGTTTCCCAGTGGCGGGTGCGTTGATGAAGCTCTGCATTTAATTACCATGCGGTGGGAAATGGTCGGAGGGCATGAATAAGCAGGTGAACCATCTCTGTGGTAGGTCTATCGCACCATTGTTCTATCCAAGCAGATAGATATTCACGTGGGTCGTCGGACCCAAGGAATGGCTTAATTCGTATGTCTGTTAGGGCCTCAAATTGTAGAATCATCATGTCCCGACACTCCTCCCATTCATGGAACGCCTCCTTATGTGTCTCCCACCAGTGCGCAGGTGTGCCCTGTAGGGATATCTTGAGAGCCCAAAGCCTTTTTTCCCTAGAAACACCAGCTTCGAATTCTCATAAAAATTCCTTAATATCACCAGAACCATCAAAGTAGGGTAGATCTATTACCTCAGAAGATATACATCAGAAATATTTTGTAATTCTGAGACATCGCAGTGTGGATATACCCTGTAACCAGTTTTTCTAGTGCTCTAATTCCCCTTTCAAGTCAGAGAAATAATTTCTATCCTTTTCCCAGCAGACCATGCTATCCACCGTAGGGTTGATCCAATCTTCATCCTGCGTGGTTATCTTGTAGAGGTGATCTACCTCCTTGTCACTGCGCACCGTCTTCGTATACCTTTCTGCTTCTACAGGGTCCAAAGGGACTATTACTCGTATCCCGCCGATCTAAAATACCATACTTCTCTTCTTTAGGTTGATAATACCACCCATATCAATGGCCCAATCCAATCCTAGGAGTGCTGGGTATGGATCAAAATCTTCCACCGTTTGAATAACTTCAAAGTCAGCTCATACTACTACCACCTTCGACAATCTTCCTAGTGGTACTATTTTCTGCTGATTCGCCATGTGTAACTGGATAGTGGACCATTTGAGCTTAGGTTCGCCCATTCGCTGCCAAATTTGTTTAGGGAGTACATTCACATCAGACCCTAAGTCAAGAACCACTTGATCCATCTCAAAATTCCCAATTTGCGTAGTTAATCACATCTCCCGACCTGTGCGTCTCTTTTTTTTGTACAGTTTGTGTACATCTTTAACCTGTGTGACGAGGTCGGGTTTCTCTGTGCATCCATTGAGCAGAGCTTGGAGGTTATCTACAGTCTGCTGGTTACGCAACAGATTTATGCATGCTTGTAGGAATGGTTTGACCTCATCTTTGATCTCATTGTCAGGAGCTGGTATTTCACTGCAAGCACTATCTATCCCTGGTGTGATAGAGATTTCCCTTGGTACGTGCATTTTTTGCATCTCAAATTTTTCCATCATTCCTCATGTATCCAAATCACTGCATGTGATTATATTAACACTTGGCCCTACTTCACGTGGTTCCACCTTTACCCGTTGTACATTTTGTGCGGGGGTCTGTTGCTTTTCCTGTACTTTTGCTAGCAGAATTGGGCAATCCTCGATCACATGGTCCAACTGCCTGCAATACCTGAAGGATTGCCAGGTTGGGTTTATGCAGTCCCATGCCAAGTGACCTATTTCTTCGCAATTGTAGCAGATTAGTTGGCCTCGACCCCTGCCTGCACTTCCTCCTCGCCCCCTCCCCTGCCTCAGGCTGGGGATCCTCCCATACCTGAGGGGGACCTAGGTGATGCCAGATCTGACTGAACCCTGTATATGCTTCCTCGGTCAGTCAGTAGCTCATATGTGTGGCAATTATGTTCATCATGGCCAACAGACCTACAAAACCTGCACCACTATTGTTTAACTTCCGGACCATATGTGGTAAGGCGGGTCAGTGGTTGGTATCGTGCAGCCCAGCAACGCAGAAGTCATCGCACCATATCACCGATCCACTTGATCCTGCAACTTCCCTAGGCTGTAAAGGGTTGGGCACTCCAGTCTGTACGTAGGTTGCAAGCAATGGAAAATTATCCTTAGTGTGGCCATTCACCTGGCACCGGATGCACCATTTGTCAGGGCTGTCTTCCGGCGCTCGCTCCTTACATAGATTTTGGATCTCCATGTGCATTGCTTCTAGCTGAATTTGTATCTGTTGCATGCCCAACTAAGTGTCATCCCTTGGTGTAGCTTCTAGTTTCATGGCAACTTCCAACACTTTCTCCTGAGTTTCAATGGATTGATGACCCATAGGTACCCGAAGGTGTGGTAGCAACATGGCAATGAACCACTCCGTATGTCTCTGATCACTTTCTTTAACCGCTGGTTTGCTTCCCATACAGATTCAGATGGTCCTTGCTTGATATCTTTCAACTCATTTAATATCTGCGAATAGGACTTAGGCTTCTTGAACTACTGTTTCAATGCAACCTTAATCTCATTGATAGTTTCATTCACATTTTGGCCAATGTATCCCATATACCAATCTAGAGCTCTGCCTTCAAAAGCAAGGGATAACTGGGCTCGTTTTACCGATTCACTTACTACGTTCTACGTAGTCCACACCGATCCTGATAAAAACCAGAACCAATCCATGTCCTCATCACCCATGCCCTTAAAGGTGGGTAGCTTCAAGTGCGCAACCATATCGTCTCCTGGTGAGGGTGGAGGTGAGTTTTTACCCCTATGTGGGCTCGATGGGGCCATTGATGGAGGGTCGAACGCAACAAAATTTCTTACTGGGTTGTAAATAGATTGATCCCCTTCTTGGTTAGTCCTATAGTACTTACCGCTACACGTAGTACCATCGCTTTGGATAGATCTAATTCACCATGTATGGCCACACAAGATGCTTTTTTCACACAACAAGATTTTAATTATTAGTGCCAATGTTTTTAGAAACTTACCCCAAAACCCCTTAAATAATCTTCGATCTGCTTTAGAGTAGGATACAGATTGATCAATTGCAAATTATGTCACGAACCCTCCCAACACACTATCCACCCAATGGTCTACTATACGGGTGATGGTATTATCAATATTTTCTAGTTACAGAATTCATTCAGGGGTCCACTGCGTAACCCGCTCGTCTTTCCAGCGCTTCTAAAATTCAACGAAGTTTGCGAGCCACTCCTGAAGCTCGATCGCAATTGTCACAAAGAAGATTTCATAGCTTTCCGTGAAAATGTACCGGGTCTTCCACTATTCAGTAATCAACTTCTTACTGCAATTCTCTTTTACTGCGATTTCCTGAACTTGATTTTCAAACCATTCATTGATTTCTTTCCTTTCAATTTTCCAATACGGTCTTGGCATTACTTGATCTCCCTCAAAATGCTCTCGGTCTTGGCAACAAAACCATTTGTTGGCTTGAGCGGTCCTGACCCAGGTTCGGAGGTTAAGGTTTGCCAACAAACCCCTATACTACTAGCCCTTTCGGTAGTGACCTGCTTGCGCAGGCCAAAGTCTCACCCGAAGCAGTATAGGAGGGTGCTGGAACTAGGTTTCCACAGCTGGAGAGAGAGCAGGTAAGTAAAACCGTTGGTATTTATTAGATCTAAGTAGTCAGAGATTGTCATAGGGAATTCAGTGACTAATCGGGGCACAAGATTATCAGATCTAAATAACAGACTTTGCATCCATGTGCAGAAAGTCAATAATAAACATAAAAAAATATGTTTGCAGCAGACTCAATTAGATTGCAAGGACAGTTACCATAACACAGATAATTTGGAGCACATAATAGATATAGTTCGCAACTTGCAACAACATCAACATATAATCTAGATCCACATTAATCATAACCAGACAAATCAACAATACCAGATATCCACAATACTTCGCATATATTACTTATCAAAAAGTCTCTTACATACCCCAAATCCCACCTACGTACACAACCAGTAGGGTCCACACACAGCAGGACAAAGGATCTTCATGCACACAGCCAGCAGGATTCCTAACTCAAACCCAACAACCCAATCCCAGATCTTAACAGTTCACACTTAGCATCAATCTCTATTCAATCCTACCTATCGACTCAAAAAGGTTCAACTACTTATACTATTTTAGCCTATGCATCCAAAGGGCTACAAACGATGGTTTGCAGACTCTTGGTTTACCCTTGACCCGCTTACAATGCATTAGGGGCTTTGACCCGCCCAAAACCCCTACGCTAGACTAAATATAATAAAAAAATATACAAAATGGACTAGATTCGTAGCTTTGTAGGAGACCCTATTCCAACACTAGCCATTCCATCATTTTACAGCACCGAGAACATCAAAAAGGGTAAAACTTGAGGTAAATTTGGCTTAAGATTATTTAATTGATTAGAGATTTAAGAAATATTTGATGATTAACCGCTACATATTCTGTATATCTGGTTTTCCATATACCATCCATTTGCATGCTACTCTAATAAGGTCATAGTCATATTGGTTCATGTAAAGAAAATTAGTAACTATAGTGCCTTCCCCTCCTACATTCACACATATTTTCAATCCAATAGAGGGTGAATTCATTGTTGCCTTTCATGAAGGAATCATCCACAAGCATTGGATTCGCAAAAACAAAGCATGTAAGCACCCATTTTACCATCACCACGTCATCTCATCTACCATTCTCATTGTCACCTATCATCATTTTCATTATTTTCCTCCTACCATATCTATTTTTTCTCGTCAATTTGTATCGCTCTTAAAATCAAATCTATGGCAATCAAATCTTCATGCAGTGTTGCTCCACAAGAACTAACCCTACCTAAAGCTATGATGCCATAAAAAACTACATATGAGAAAAGTATTTTTTTGCATGAGGGCATGCAAAACCTCATTCATAGGGGGATTTTGGGCCTCGAATATGCCCATTTTTTCGTCATGCAATATCACCATTCATGCCCTAAAACCCTAGGCTTTTAGCCCATTTTGAACTATAATTTGTCACTAAATCATATTTTGTATCTTGTGGTTCAATATCACTAGTTTTCTTCACTTCTCTATGATTAAATATGAGTATGTTATGATTTATTGATGACGGTTTTGTTAATTACATTTATCACAGGGTTGCATCGTCGAAATCGCTCACAAGCCAGTTGAGTACAAAAATTCCTAATTTAGGGATTTAACACTTTATGCATGCTTCCGGATAAATCGACAGAGGTTATTGTCAAAAATGGTGTTATAATACCTCTCCATAACTTGGATTCCACCCGGCTCACTCATGGCGGTCTCTAGAAGGAAATTAGCCAATTTTTCCAAATCTGCAATAAATTTTAAGCTAGAAACTTTCGCCTCGATTTTCGTGTAGCTCAAGGATAATGAATAATTTCTGGAACATGGGTTTTGGCCCCAGTATAGAATATTTATTACACGTAAATTAGTTTTCCTAAATTCCTTACGGTTTGGGATATAGTCAGGGTTCTTTAAGGCTAATTTATATAAAAGTCTAAAAATTCCACATTTATAAAATCACCCAAAAAACCCTTTTTTGGTCATCAATGAACTCCTTTTTACCTCTTTTGTCCTTCTTGTGGTCTAAATCATGTCAACTCCTTAACCTAAGTTGTGAAGAGTACCTCCACAGGGCCTATTCAGCTAAGGAAAATCATGATTCTTGCACCAAAGCATGACTTGGAGGATCTATACTTAAAAGTTAATTCAATAACTATACTTGAAAGGCACACAAGGTGGTCAATGCTTGGATTCGAGGATTGATAATCCATATGTATACCAGCCTCCAGCTTCTAGAATCGATTTTGTCTTATCTCCATGGCTACGTATGGAGTGTTGTTAAGCATCAATCTTGGAATTGACAATGTAATCAAATTTAGATGAGCTAAGTTAGCATAGTGATATTTTGATCTTATATGCATGGAACATTTACTATTTTGTAATTCTCATGCAATCTATAAAGCCTGCATGAAAAGAAGTTTAGGGGAGCTAGTTAGAGAGCTCGAGAGATTGAAGTTGTATTGCAGACTTTTCTATCTTAATTGAAGACTTGTTTCAGTGCCATGATGGGCGTATATTGTTTTGAATTATTATGAATACAATGTTAATGCATTTATAGTTTTAATGTGTTAGATCTCATTTTTATTGTAAGTTTTTAACCTTCCCAGATGTGGCAAGGGCCCACCATAGTCTCGGACTAAATTATCTTCGTAGGTAGATCAACTTATTTTACTGTGTTTTTGTTACAGAACGTGTGGATTTGATAACAATTGAAACATAATAATACAGATTGTGATTCGATTTCATTGAGATTATAACTCTACCTATCATCATATTGATTTCATTTTGAGAATTTGTTATAGTCATGGCATTGTGTGCTTGAATCTTTTCACAAAGTAGTACTTTGTTTCACTTGAATGCTGTGTTGTTTTTAAATCACTATGCACAGAATAACCATTTATTCAAATTGATGATTTATGCACTATAATGAAAATTCCCAATTAAATTATGTGCTTTCGTAGATAGCAGTGAAATTGGTTGAATACGTGGAAGTACTTGATGTGTGAGCAAATCTAATGGAGTGTGTAAATTTTAAAATCTGTAGATGTATGCACTGATAGCGTGTTGCACATATAACATTGGATTTCCTTTTGAATTGCATCTAAAACCTAGCATCCGTAGTTTTAGAGTAGTAGTGTAAAGTACATAACAAAATCACTCTCATAAAAGAACTGTATCGAATGACTATGCACATGCATTTAAACAAGTGATCTAATAGTGCAAATCCTCTGTGTGTGTTTCTGATTATTAGAAGTAGATTTGATTGTCATGTGAAGTGTGACTTCATAGATATATGCCATGGTAATGTGTAAGGATGTGTTTGTAGTTACTACCTGCATTTACATATATAACGTTTGATTCCTTGTGAATGGCATTCGGATTTAGAAGTACTCCCCTGTAATTTCAAATCATTGAACAGGGAGTGTGTTTGAAAGCCAAATCATCCACAATGTCAGCGTGTTGGAAGGCGACCTTAGAGATTTGAGTGTGAATTTGAAATAACATTGGTAGTTTCATTTTTAAAGCAATGTAGTTTCATTTTCAGAACAATAGTGTTTGTATTCAGAATCAAATTATTCAGGTGCGAGTTTCCTTGTTCATAGGGTAAGCTCTATTATAAATTAATATAGTTTTATTGCCAACATTTCCAGTTTCATTTTTAGTGTGAGATTGAATATCAATTGCATTAGGTGTCCAACTGCGCCTGCAGAGTAAGGTTTTAGAGTTACATTGATCAAAAGTTTGAGTTTGAATTTCACTAAGTAGTTTGAGTTTTGTAGTAGGATTTATTATTGGATTGAGAGTTTAATAGTGTGAATTCAATTGCTTAAAGGTGTGTGAAAATTGAATAGTACTGTGATCTTTTGAAAACATTTCAAAGTCAGAGTGAGTTTCTTTACAAATGGAGTTTTTTTAATTAACAAGGAGTCTCTCTGTGTGAACTCAGTTTCCACTTACAACATCAAAATTACACAGTCCTGTACTTACTTCCCAATTAGGCAATGAAGTAGGATTTTATCATAGAAGTGTGGTTCGAATTTTGTCTAGTTTTACGAATAGATTAGGATACCTTTATCATTGTTAAAATGTTTTGAATTGATAGCAATCAAGGTGTGAATTGAATTGGTTTTGAGCACAAAAATAGTTAGGACTTTTCCCTTATTAGTTTAAATCTTGAATTTACTAGTGTGAGTTTTTCTCGAGACAGGGTGTTATAGTTAGCTGACTTTCGAGTTCATGATTAAGAGGAGTGTGTGTTAATTTTAGAGTTTTACTTAAATGTTAACATAAGGAGATTGGTTAATAGTTTATGGTTTCTGAGATATCATAGAAGAATTTTAATTTCAAATACAATATAGAATTCTGGGATTGATTCAGCTGCAGTGTGAAACTAATTTGATTTGTTTTGTACCTTCTATTGAATGTTAGATATAGTTTAAGCACATAATAGATTGATTAAAATTAGGAATTTCATGTTTCGCTTTCCTTTCATTATGAATTTCATGTTTCATCTAGATTAGGAGCCTTTAAATTAGAAGCTTTTTGAGATTCTTTTAATCCCTTAGATGAGTGTTCTTTCCAGAAAATGAATGGTAGATTAGAGTTTCCTTCCAGCAAATGAATTGTGCGTTCTTTTACAGCAAGTCACCAGTGTGTTTTTCATAGAAACAACGATTCTGTACTTAGGAATTAAATTGATTTTATGCCCTAGTTTAGGTTAGATGCTCTGATCCCGCGTTACATGCATCTGCGCCTCGAAGCATAAGAGTCACGGATTGATAATTTAATGTTGGAAACTATAAACATATAATTTAACCAACAATGATTGTTCATTCAACATGAGTAATATCATTTTCTCCAAATCATGAGTTATGAGTGTTGTTTGATTCTTAAGATGTGACAATTGTTCTTGTGTGCTCATTGAGGAATGGACAGATCCCCATCAACCATAATTCACATACATCTGTAACATAGTTTCATTTATTTTATTTCCTTGCATGCAAGTATGCTTTATTTTACGCAAGTGTGCTTTATTTTTTGAAAGTGTGATTTACTTTCCGCAAGTGTGATTTCATTTCCTAGATTTGATTTGATTGTCATTAAACTACTTGCTTACTAGCTATATTAGTTTGCTTGCTCGACAACTAAATCACTAGTTGCTATTTACTTCTTTCTAGATTAGTTTTCTTCTTTCTATATTATCATAGTTCGCTTCTAATAGATTTTCACTTTAGTTATCATTAAGTTTCTTGCTTGCTAGTTCTCATAGTTTGCTTGCTTGATAACTAAATCAATCGTTGTTCTAGGTTTACCCGCTTTCTAGATTATCATAGTTGTTAAAATATTAGTTTATAATTTTTTATAAAGGCTATGACATTAATTCATTCCACCCTTAGAATCTAATTCAATTTTCTTACATGTGAATTCTTTTGCAGTTTTCTTTAGTTATACTTGTAATATGCATTTCCTTTCTTTCTTTCCATCCTAAACAAACCTTCTACAACTGTTTCATCTGAGTTCCCATATATTTTAGTTTGCTTCTAAGTTTATGAAACCCCCGGGTTGACATATTAAGATGACAGGAGTTTAACATACAATTAAATCGCCCAAAATTTATGGCGCTGTTTTCGGGGAAGAAAACTTAGATGTAACTAAGTTAGGAGGATTATTTAGGAAGAATTTTTCATTTAAGGTCATTTTCATTCAGGGTTAACTACATTTAGGCATTTTCATTTAAGTTTATTTTTCATTTGCATATAGAAAACATAGAAATAAAACAAAACATCCACAAATCAAAAACCCCCATTCAAAAAAAAAAAACACAATAAAAATCCAATTTCATAAACAAGATCTGAAGAGCTTTGTGCTATGACAGTTGAAGAAGATAAAAAACTTAAAGATCACATTCAAATTTGGTCTCATCTAGTCATTAGGCTACAAATTTTAACATCGGATTTTCATGATCATGTCCAAGAATTCACTAGGGTTTATTTTTCAAACTTGGATACGCGTTTACTCATGATCTTGTTACACAAATGGATGCATTGGAAATTATCTTATACTTAAGAGAATGTTTCATTTCTTTAGTAGAATAGGACTAACAAATAAAAACATTTTTTTTGTGATTTTTAGGATAAATTTGCAATTTTGTGGTGTAGTAAGAGCCACCCATTTACTAACCTTTGGCTGGAAAATTTGCAATAAAACAAATGATTGTGAACAAGGAGCACAAACAATTATTAAAGAGAAATAATTTCAGGTGTGAGATCGATTCTTTGATTTTATTTTTCTGAATCCAAATAATAAAAAAAAACCGATTAATGAAAATCTTGAGTATGCTCTCCTCCTGCGCTTTGTGTGATCTGGAGGATCACATGAAGAATATATATATATATATATATATATATTGGATAAAACTTGTATTTAGCCATAGAATTCATGCAATTTTGTAGTTAACTTCTAATTTCATCATTTGATTTGATTTGATTTTTCTTTTTTTCATCATTTTAAATAAATTTTTAAATTTAAGAAAAAAATGAAACATATATAAAAAATAATTTTTAACAAAACAATAAAAACTAACAAAAATATATAATAAAACAAAACCTAAATTTAATATATATATATATACAATACAAAAAAATAAAATACTAACTCATGTAAGTTTCAAAACACCATACAATAATAAAAAATATAGGATTCGTTAAAACACAAAAAACCAAACAGATAAGAAATCAAATATTGCAAAGTTGAAAAACGACAGAGTTGCATTATATAAAGTAAAATGAAGGGTAATATGCGAATCCAAGTCTTGGATTCGGCCTTGAAACAACCCAACAAGAATCTGTGATGAAGTCATTGTGGAATGACAATTCTCAGTAGTTCCTCAAGCTGTGACTGTGGGGAATCATGTACCAACAGGCCATTCCAGCTACAACAAGTTAAAAAAATGAAAGTGTCAAAGGATGCAGAGAAGAAAAATAATTTGATGGAGTTTCCTGTGCCTAAAACACTAGATCGAGTCCTTTTGCCTCACAGTACTAGAGGAGGTACTGAGGTTCAGGGTTGTCACAGAGGTGTAATTGCATTGATATTCTCTATATTTTTGACCAGGCAAGGTGCTGGTGAGACAATACATGGTGCAGGGATAGTGGCTACAGAGGTAAACGATGAAGCTACTATAATGAAAAGTCAAGGAGAAGCATAAAATATGATAGTGGAAGCTTATGCGACTCTCCTTCTTGGTTTCCAGTCAAAAGAGAGTGAGAATGCACATCATTCAATAGCTCTCTTTCTACAGGGCCATAGTTTGAAGGTTCTTGTCCCGATATTGGAAATATTTGTGGCCTTTCATCTATCACTAAATATGATTTCATCAGAAATCCATGCTGCTGTTGCAGATGTTATTGAGTCTTGTAAGTAGCCTATCTAAGACAACAACATATATGGTTATTATAACTTTGTATAAAATATCGATTTCTCTAAACTTATTACAGCTGCAATCCCAACCTCTACGCCATTGGCATCTACATGCGTTCAAAAAAGTAATTTGCAGAGAAATGACTGTGTGAACCTCTAGGCAAACGCCAAAGGAAATGCGTGGTTATTTTTACCCAACATTTTAAAACCCGTTGTGTGACCAAATGGAAGTGAATCTCAGAAAAATAAAACATGGGTTTTTCTCAGAACAGGGTGAATTATGTTCATTGTCAGAAATTTTCTCAAATTCGTAACCAGTTGAGAGATTTTCGGGGTTCTATAGAGAATTATTTTCCAGATTGCATGAGAAAAACGGTTTTCAATTAAATGCACAGACAATTGCAGCCATAATGGAAGGAGAAGACCCAGTTTTCTTTATCTACATGAGGTATATCTACCAAGATAACGCTCCCTGATCTACAGGAGGTGGATCCACCATGGAGACTTGAAAGAGAATTTTGTTTTAAACTTCATTCTTCCCTTCAGAAGAGTTGCATTCATTTTGGATTTTTGGAAGCATCAGGTCTCAATAATTGTTTACATTCCAAAATTGGCTGCGACCATTTTGGACCATCAGAAGTTGAAGCAAGGATTGTTCATTAATTTAAAAGGAGTAATAATGGGGAATGGCCTAATGAATAATCCTACAGATTATGTTGGGACTTTCACATACCCGTGGACACATGCAATAATATCGGATGAAAGTTATGAGCAACTAGTTGATAATTGCACCAAAGCAACTTACTATATGCGGTTATGCAATAGTTTGGAAGTCCAACTGTATGAATAAATGGGAAATATTAACATAAAAAATATCTATGCTCCGATATGTTTACCTAAATCTTTCAAGAATGCATATCAGAGCGTAATTCCTGGATACGATCCTTGCACCAATGACTACGTATCCACTTATATTATGCATCCAGCTGCACTGTAATCCATGTCGGAATGCATTCTTGTTGTAAGAATATATGTCTTACTGAATTTGCTTTGAGTGTGATGGAGAAAAAGAGATTAATGCGCAATCATACTTTTGATTAGTCGATGGCAATTCTCTGGATAAATTAATTGTTTCGTGTTTGATTTGAGAGATTTATGCTAATGGTTTTCTTTGTTCCATAAAGTGTTTTTATACAAAATGATCATGTTTCTTTGAGTCTCGCAAACAAGAGAAGTGAACAAACTATGGCGTCAACATTTGAAGGTAGGTAATAAAATTCTAGAAATTTCTCCATTGTTTTAATCTAGTTTAAAAAAAAAAAAAAGCATTTTTAATAAAATTTGTTTACTGCATCAATAGAACAAGTAGGAATTTTCTAATTTTTATGGAAAATGTATTTATTAAATTCGAATATTGGACTGATTATTTTCATAGATGTGTGTACCTAACTATCCACGCAAGATTTTTAGATGCAGGAAATGCGCAATTCTGCAACTATGTATTTAATTCAATGATCTATTTTGTTGACAACACATTCTAATCAAAAATTCATGATCAAACATGCCATTTTATCTTTCTACTTCATATTTCACATTAGCATCATGTTTCCATGTCACACTCACACATGATTATTTTCACTGTTTTAAAAAACTTTAAAAAAAACATAACTTTCTCATACGACATCAATTTTTGACGATTCAAATGTCGTTGGAAAGACATCTACGAGATCTACACAATGAGAAAGCTTTCATCAGAATTTGAAATAGTAAAAGAATGAAGAAATTTCTGACAAGACATGACAGGTAACCTAATGCACTAGTTTCGAAAATAGTAAAATTTCATTTGATTATATTTCTTGAATTTGTTTTATTAGTACCAATTCTCAGTTTTTTTGTGTAAATGTCATAAATAAAGAGATTTATCACCTCTCTCTTTTGATAATCTTACATTTCATTACAGAAAAAATATTAAGTTTTTGTAGGTTCCAGGAAGACAAACAGATGATCATAAGAAAACAATGTCTCTCAAAGACCACATTTCTTAAGAACATGATCAGGGAAACATCAAAGATGAAATATACAAACCATGAGCACATGATTTTGGATAAATAATTATAAATCAGATCCATAATACCATTTCAAAACCTTTCAGATACCAGTCTTACCATTTCATTCCTACTTATTCAGTCAATAAAATGTTCATCTCATTTTCCTTCACAGTCATTTTCCTGCCTCACTTTCACTAATCTGTAACCAAACAATAAAACCGTTCAGCTCCTCTACAAAGCTGATTCATTCCATTTCCTTTTCATTTTTTCAAATAAACCTTGATCCAATACAATTTTTTTCATCCATAGTCCTTCAAAATTATTGTATTATGCTCGTGTTAGATGATGGAGGATTCATTAAGGCCTCCCTTCTAACAAGTCTTGGCTTATCGACATCAACACATTATCTAGGTTTAAGGCTAGAGTTCTCTTTCAAGTACCTTGAGGCTTGTATGCCTTACTGACAAGTTCTCTTGCTGACAATCATGGGAATACATCAATGTCCCTTGATTGTTGGATCTTGCAAATGGCTCGTCATCAACTCATCTATTCACACTTCGCAAGATGTACTTAGGTGCCTTGGCACTCATTGACATTAATGACGAGTTTGCCTCACATTGGTTAACTGCATTCATTAATGGCTGGTAATCCAATGAATTCTCTTCATGCTCGACATCAACACATTTGTTCGCATGACTAGAATTGTACCATCGAATTTTGCAACAATTGAAGACTACATCATTTCAACAGTTTGCAGCAGGAATCAATTTGTAACGGCAGCAATAAAGATCACAATCTTGTCATCAAGACAAAGAGAACAAATAAGCATATCAAATTACTTTGTTTACATAATCCATGATCCAACATCAACAGCCACACTCTTCAGTAAATACAACTCATCCACATTGAAGTTAAGTGAAGATATGTTGTTTTCTAATTTTTAGTAATGCAATTCCTTAAAATGCTAAAATTGTAATTTTGGAAAATTCCTCACTCCCTTTCTCATATTGTCATAAACTAAAAAACACCTTTAGTTGGGGGGGAGGGACATCAACTCATATTCACATTTCATACATAATCACACATTTTCATTTCATTCCAACTCCCATATTCTTCCCAATCAACTATTGTTGCAGTACGATTCCAAAATATTATATGATTTGCAAATTATTAATTCATTGATAGTTATTATAGGACTTAAAAAGAAAATTCTCAATGTTTTCATGTAATTTGATGCAACAATAAAAATAAAAATAAATAAATAAAAGTATTGTTACACAAGAACCAATGCTCAAAAATTTCGATTGTCACACAAGAACCAACCATCAAAAATATATGTTGCAATAAAATGTATTACACTTTGCAAAAGAGAATATGATGACGAAAAGTTTGAAGAGAATCAATAAAAGTCAAAAGCTCATAAAGAAGCAAAGCATTTCAAGAAGATAAACTTATGGATAAATGAATCAATGCACTAATTGCATGAGGACATGCAACAACTTCAGTTGGGGGTATGTTGAGTCTCAAAATTGTCTTCCATCTTCATCCATATTTCCATCATTTCATAACCATTTAGCCCTCATTTCATAACTATCTAGCCTAAAACCCTACATCAAGTAATAATCTTCATGATGATATGGGTTAGAATAATAATTTTTCCAAATTTATTTATTTTATGTATTTTTAAGTGAATTTATCATTAAAAACTAGGAAATTAACATGGTTTCATATACATATATATGTGTTATGAGTTTTGTGACATGTGTAGGCTTATTTGGAGGTTCTAGAAGGGTCTTACTTGGCCTCCCAAGCACAAATTCGAATTTAAACTCAAGAGGTGGACCATATTCAAAGGAGAAAGATCATGGAGATCTTGATGTGTCATGGGATTTGTATCTAGTATTTAGGGATAAGTTGAGACAAGTATGGATCTAGTAGATATTTAAGGGATTTACATTTATTGAGAAGATATCCCTAATTCATGTATAGATAAGAGGAGCATCCTTCAAAGGAAGCTAACAAGTTGTCAATTATTCATTAGCATCAGATTTATGATTGTTCATTCAACATGAGTAATATCATTTTCTCCAAATCATGAGTGATGAGTGTTGTTTGATTCTTAAGATGTGGCCGTTGTTCATGTGTGCTCATTGAGGAATGGACGGATCCCCATCAACCACAATTCACATACATCTGTAACATAGTTTGATTTCTTTTATTTCCTTGCATGCAAGTGTGCTTTATTTTATGCAAGTGTGATTTCTTTTCTGCAAGTGTGATTTACTTTCCGCAAGTGTGATTTCATTTCCCAGATTTGATTTGATTATCATTAAACTACTTGCTTACTAGCTATCTTATTTTGCTTGCTTGAAAATTAAATCACTAGTTGTTATTTACTACTTTCTATATTAGTTTACTGCTTTCTATATTATCATAGTTTTCTTATAATAGATTTACACTTTAGTTATCATTAAATTTCTTGCTTACTAGTTCTCATAGTTTGTTTGCTCGATAACTAAATCAATAGTTATTCTAGGTTTACCCGCTTTCTAGATTATCATAGTTTTCTTCTTATAGTTGTTCAAATATTAGTTTATAAGTTTTTAGAAATGCCACGAAATTCATTTATTTCACCCTTAGAATCTAACTTCCACCCTTAGAATATAATTCAATTATCTTACATGTGATTTCTTTTGCAGTTTTCTTTAGTTATACTAGTAATATGAATTTCCTTTCATTCTTTCCATCCTGAACAAACCTTCTACAACAATTTCATCTGAGATCCCATATATTTTGGTTTTCTTCTAAGTTTACGAAACCCCCGGGTTGACATATTAAAATGACAGGGATTTAACATACAATAAATCGCCCTACATCTACCCTGGAACATATAGTACACTTGTCACCTCTAAAGATTCTCTAGAATCTAGCTGGAACTAGATAGTCCCAACCCCCTCTATTGCAAACCTAACATTGTTTACAACCTCCGCATGTAACTTTGAGTCTCCCTCTAAAAATATGGTGAAAAAATATCATGATACCATCATGTGATGAGAAGCACCATGATCAAAATATGGGAAAACGTGTTATTGCTATGCAAACTCCCTCATCAATATTAAAAATGTGTTTAAGGATAGGCTCATGTTAACCATTTGTGAAGGGGTTAAAGTGTCAAGTTTCATGTGTTTTTTAGAACAAAATTATGAGTTAATTTACATTTTAAAACTCATATACAACAAATGAAATACATAAATACAATCACAACAATCACATAACACAATGGATGATAATAGAGTTCACCCCTCCCGAGCTACATCTCCATGGACCTTCTTTAACTAGCTAGGCCCTTTTGAGATTATGAGTCAAATGTCTGATTACAAACATCTGTGATACTCCAATGGATTTTATGACTATTCCATTGGCTTCAGAAGACATGAAAAACCCAAAAATGACTATTCAATCTATGAATTTGGTTACCAACTCCTCTAGGATTGACCTCCAACCTTGGTGGCCATGGGCTTGTTTAATCTCCAAACTAAAAAAAGAACCTTAAGATGTGCTCCAATGCCTCTGAAAACTGTACCATTATGTTCAGAGAATCAAATAAATAAAAAATTGACTATTCATTCACTCCATTTTTCCTTCAACTGATCTAGGCATGGCCTTTCCTCCTGGTGGCCCTATGTTTCAAAATTCTTCAAGTGACCAAAAACACCTGTAAATTTTCTCCATTGTCTTTGCAAGCCATTCCAATGGATTCAGAGCATGCCAATATGCTAGGAATGACTATTATTGAGCTAAAATTGGTCGAAAATTTCTCAAGATAGGCCTAATTTAAGTTTTCCCTAGATTCAACCTCTAAATCTGGAAAACTGCCAGATAACCTCGACAAATCTAGAATTGGCGCTAAATTTGGGGAATCCGCCATAAATTCTGCCAACTTAACTACGGGATTAATTATGGGATAACTGCGTATTACTTGTGGCTAAGTGCGCACTAAGCGCAATTAACTGGGTGCTTGTGCTGAGGTCTTATGGCATGATTTTATGAGGACGGCTGGCCCGCGGGGCTGGCCCCCTTCGCTCCTGCCATTGGATTCCGCTGCATAACAAATATAAGTGGGCCCACAGATTTTTCAACGAACAGGGTCATGGCCCATTGGTAAAATCACATAGTGGAGTAAGGGAGGTCATGAGGTGGAGCCCCGACCTCTCCTCTATACATATGTTTTTGCAACATATTATCAATGCGCCATAAAACCTTTGTTATGCCAATGTTTATTAAACTTTGGAACTTTGGTTAGAATTAAAATGCTCCACCATTTAATTAACACTCCTCCAAAATATGCTTTGGAACCTTAGAACTTGTCATAGCACATATGCCATCGGATTAATATATTCGAACTTTGGCATGGTTTAATTGCCCACCATGTTAATGCTCGGTCCAACCTTTGAAATGGCTTTGGAACTTTGGTTATATGCCACCATTGTAATATTTGCAAACCATTAATAAAACATGACATGAACCTTTGAAATTCGTTTAAAATGCCTCCATTTAATATAATATGCCATGCCATCATATGATTTTAAAATGTTTATATGTGGAATAATAATGTAATAAAGTTTGGAAATATATATATATATATATATATATATATATATATATATTCCAATTAATTCCAACTTTAATAACTTAAAAAATAATTTCCCACATAAAAATCCTCATGAACCCAAATTCAACCTTGGATGACATTGGGCAATTTTTACCTTCACAAACCAAACTGGCGAATCTCGCAGTAACACTTGTCACAGTCCCATTAGGCTAAATACTAAAGAATATTCTCTGCATGCTAACTGAACTACCATGTCATCAGCTGTACCTTCTGCAATATTTTTTTAAAAATTTTGTGTTCTTAACGACGATCAACCGACCATAACTCCTTCATCCGAACTCAGTTTTCGACGAAACAACTTGCGTTGGATTCCTGGCGACAGGCCGACTATTGTCGTTCTGTTTCAGTGAAATTTTGAGCACTTTAATTTTTGAGCTAATTTTTTCCCCTGATCTAGATTCTGATCACTCCTTCCCACTGACATGCTTTTGGACCCACAGAGGTTAGTTATCTCATATGAGTTGAACACTCTTATGTTTCCCAAGTTCTATCATCTTGATTCTACTTGGAGAAATCGCCATGAAAACCACTTGTCCACTGACATGCCTTGCCTTGCCTTACAAATGGCTTGGCTCTTCAGCCACTGTTCTCCTTCTACGGCTGACCTAATCCAACACTTGTTGGCTGCTTGCTGATATAACACTTTTGTTGTACCAAATTGATTCCTCGGTGCCTTCCCACTAAGAATCATGTTCCTCCTTTGCACAATGAGTGAACTACAACAACGAGTTCCAACATCAGTAAAAATAAGAAAAGAAATGAACATTCTTTTACCTCCGCGATTACAAATTCCACATCTGGAAGAATGCATTCGCCATCTCCTTCTCTTCTTGGCGTCAACACATAAAATGGTCTACAATGGTTGCAATTTTTTTTTTTACATCTTGTCACAAACACACATGTAAGAAACATAACTTGGCGAAATATCCTCTTGCTCCTTCAAAGAAACTAATTTCACATCATGTGAACTTCGTCATGTACTCTCACATCTTGGTTTCAAAACTTATCGACCAAACACAAGTTGACAAAACATGCATCTTAAAACAACTGACTCTTTATTCGAGCATAAGAATGTGTAATAATTTGACGATTCTTTTCCCAAAACAAAAAAAAAAATCACATTCCATGAAACTCTTCGTCAACATCTCCTTTTCATATTTGGAGACAAAATCAAATTTTCCAAGTTGATATGACATACATGCAACACACAATCGATCACACAAATCGACACTCATGTATGTGCAAATGATCAATGCTTTCAAGTTGACAACATACATGTTAAACAAAGAAATCGACCAATACAAGTCAATTACTCATGCATGTTCAAGCACAATGAAACCATAAAACTTCCACTTTTCATACACACAAACTCTCGTGCATGTATACAATTTTTCAACTCTCTCATAAGTAAAATCATAAGTACAAGAACTCCATTCATATGTACATGTACTTAAAGCTGAAACGAATAAATTTTGTTGCAATAAAGTGAGTCAACATACTCCACTTTCAATCACCTTCTTGGCATAAACATGCAACATGCATTCCATTGGCAAAGAATGCATCAACATCAAATGACATGCAAAGCCTTAATTGGATAAGAAATCTAACCATCTCTTACCAAACCATTTCAATGGCGCTTCCTTCAGTTGCACATCATCATCATGTGAATCGTCTTGACCCACATCAATTATGGAATCTTCTTTTCCATTCTTGCCATTCTCTTTCTCCACCTTCTTCAAATGTCGTGGATGACTTGTTGGATACAAAGTCCAACACTTGTCTACAAGCTGACCTTGCTTATGGCAATGAGTGAAAAACAATTGCATCTTCTTTTCAACATGGTTCGCTTTGTCTTTAGATTTCTGCCTCCTTTGCTTTGAAAATTTCCTGTGCATGGCTATCTTCTTCCAACACCTCAAAACATTATGATTATCCAAACCACAAAAGGAACATGCAACTTTTATCCAAATCTTATGTGAGAATTTTCCATTTTTATCATTATCAAAAGCAACTTGATTAAAAGAATATTTATACCGTGAACATTCACCTTTGTTGCCTTCTTGAGGAGGTTAATTTGATGAGGTAGTGGCTCTCTTCAGAATACCAACAATGCATTCACTGACTTTTGGAGCTTTCAACATCCTCTTGTTCGACATTCTCATTAGATGCATGCTTATGAGCACCTTCTTGCAAAGCGGGTGTAAAACTTTTTCATTCCTCATGAACACAATCTTCACAAGCTTGATGTAATGAACATGAAATGAAAGTCCTTCTTTGAACACCTTCACGTGTCTCCCTGGCTTTAGAGTTTTCTCTATCATGTTGTCCATAACCAAGACCCAAATACTTAGGCCTTTCTTCAACAACATTTGGCTCAATTACGCCTTGTGCATGTTTTCCTAATCCTTTACTTTCATAGCCCATTTTCATCAATAATTTGGACCCTATTCCTCTAGCTTGTCTTTCAAAAGCACCTACACATTCATTTTGAGAGGAAATTGAAGATAAAATTGAATTGAATACATCTTTTTCAAGTACATCCTTGGCTAAGGCTTCCTTGGCATCATGGAGCTGAGTCTCCATCTCATGCATCCTTGCTAGGTTATCATTTGCAATATGGAGCGAAGTCTCCATCTCATGCATCTTTTCAAGAAGCTCTTGCTTCTCCTCCTTCATGAAAATCAACTTCTCTTGAAGTTTAACGCTCTCCCTCTTATCTTCACTCTTCTCTTTCATCTTATCAATCATGATGTAGAGTTTCTGCAACATATATTTATCAAAGAGTTTTTCTAAGGAAGATTTTCTAGAAGCATCACTTAATGGCGCTGCCATCACACATGAAATGCATATAAATCTTATTGGCTGTGATTTGAGACCTCAATTCTCAATCTTGAATTCTTTTCCTTCACACATAAACTTGCACACAAGATTAAATTCTCCTTGCACAAATCCAAAAACCAATAGCTATATAAGAATTAGCTAACCTTGATTAATATGAGCTAAAATTTTGCTCTGATACCAACTTGATCTGAATATGGGAAATTTTTTTATTGCTATGCAAGCTCCCTCATCAGTATTAAAAATGTGTTTAAGGATCGACTCATGTTAACCATTTGTGAAGGGATTAAATCGCCAAGTTTCATGTGTTTTTGATAATCAAATTATGTGTTAATTTACTTTTAAAAACTCATATACAACAAATGAAATACATAAATACAACTCACATCAATCACATAATACAATGGATGATAATGGAGTTCACCCCTCCTGAGCTACCATCTCCATGGACCTGCTTTAACTAGATAGGCCCTTTTGCGATTATGAGTCAAATGTATGATTACAAGCATATTTGATGCTCCAATGGATTTTATGACCATCCATTGGCTTCAGAAGACATGAAAACCCCAAAAAGGACTATTCAATCTCTGAATTTAGTTACCAACTCCTCTAGGATTGACCTCCAACCCCGGTGGCCATGGGCTTGTTTAATCTCCAAAGTGACAAAATCACCTTTATATGTGCTCCAACGCCTCTACAAACTGTACCACTATGTTCCGAGCATCAAGTAAATTAAAAATTGACTATTCATTCACTCCATTTGGCCTTCAGTTGATCTAAGCATGGCCTTCCCTCTTTGTGGCCCAAGGCTTCAAATTTCTTCAAGTGACCAAAAACACTTGTATATTTGCTCCATTGCCTCTGCAAGCTATTCCAATGGATTCAAAGCATGCCAATATACTAGGAATGAATATTCCTGAGCCCAAATTGGTCAAAAATTTCTCAAGATAGGCCTCATTAAAGTTTTCCCTAGATTCTGCCTCTAAATCTGGAAAACTGCCAGATAACCCGACAAATCTAGAAGTGGCGCTAGATTTGGGGAATCCATCGAAAATGCCGCTAACTGAACTGAAGGATTATTTATGGGATAAATACAAATTAAATGTGGCTAAGTGCACACTAAGTGCAATTAACTGGGTGCTTATGCCGAGGTCTTATGGCACAATTTTATGAGGAGTGCTGGCCCCCTGTGCTCCTGCCATTGGATTCCGCTACATAACAAATTTAAGTGGGCGTGGAGTTTTTTCAATGAACATGGCCATGGTCCATTGGTAAAAGCGCATAGTGGAGTGGAGGAGGTCATGGAGTCGAGCCCTGACCTCGCCGCTATACATGTGTTTTTGCAACGTATTATCAATTTGCCATAAAAACTTTGTTATGCCAATGTTTCTTAAAATTTGGAACTTTGGTTTGAATTAAAATGATCCACCATTTAATTAACGCTCCTCTGAAATATTCTTTGGAACCTTAAAACTTGCCATAGCACATATGCCATCAGATTAATATATTCTAACTTTGGCATGGTTTAATTGCCCACCATGTTAACGCTCTATCCAACCTTTGAAATGGATTTGGAACTTTGGTTATATGCCACCATTGTAATATTTGCAAACCATAATAAAACAAGCCACAAACATTTGAAATTCATTTAAAATGCCTCCATTTAATATAATATGCCATGTAATCATATGGTTTTAAAATCTTTATATGTGGAATAATAATGTAATAAAGTTTGGAAATTAATTAATAAGATATATATATATATATATATATTCCAACCTTATAACTTAAAAAATAATTTCCCACATAAAAATAATCATGAACCCAAATTCAACCTTGGAGGACATTGGGCAATTTTTACCTTCACAAACCAAACTGGAAAATCCCGCAGTGACACTTGTCATAGTCCCATTGGAACAAAAAGTGAAGAATATTCTCTGCATGCTGACTACACTGCCATGTCATTAGCTGTACTTGTTCTGCAATATTTTTTTTTTTTTAATTTTGCATGTTCTAAATGACGATCAAAAGACCATAACTCTTTCATCTGAACTTAGTTTTTGACAAAGCAAGTTGCATTGGATTTCTGGGGATGGGTCGGTCGCTGTTGTTCTAGTTTGGTGAAATTCTGAGCACTTTCATTTTTGAGCTAATTTTTGCCCCTGATCCAGATTTCGATCACACAAATATCCAAAAACCATGCACTCTTAGATATGGTGCTAGAAAGACATGCTATCAGTGCGAAATCCTTGAATGTGGTGGAAAACTTACTGATATGTGAATCTGTTGAAGCTGCAACTTGTGCCTTCCCCTTTTATTCTTCTTGTTTGGACATTGATCTACACAATGGCCAAACTTGTGACATGCAAACCACTTAAATTTTCTCTTATCTTTCTTTTTCCCATCCTGTGAAGTAGCTTCCTCTTGCCCTTCCTTTCTTGGCTCGTAAGGGAAAGGTTTTCATCATCACCTTTTTGTTTTCCACCATGTAGAGACTCCTCTTGGATGCAGTCATCCCACAACCTCTCCTAGTCTCGAAGCTTATCTCTTGCAAAAATACCATTAATGAAGTGAGCCCATGGGTTTTTGAATCCATTTAGGGATGTCATAAACAAATCCTCATATGATACAACCTCCCTAAATATAGCCAACTCATCTCAAACTAGTGTGATTTTAGTGATATAAGATGCTACAGTATTTGACCAAGACATCTTGGTGCTCTTGAGCTTTTCCCTCAACATCACTTTTCTATTGTGATTGCCACTTTAGTACAACTTAGCTAGGTCTTCTCACACTTCCCTAGCTAATTTATTTCTAGAAAGTTGACGTATCACATGATCCTTCACACCATCTAGAATGATTCTCTTGGATTTCATATCCTTTTGGTTATGGATGGCTAGTTTTGTAGCATCAATAGAAGGGGTGACTTGCTTATTTTCAAAATACCATATCCCATTCTCCACCAACACTATTTCTATTCTCTCATTCCAAGGGCTCTAGTTGGATGCACTCTCCACATGGTATTAAAAGCTCAACCTTGTTGCAACCATTCTCACAACTTCCAAATCAAATAATCAGTGCCCTAGAAAAATATAAATTTTGGATTTTTTTTATTGTTGTAAACTCCAATGAAAAATATATATTCTCTCTCCTTACAATTTTAGTGCTACCATATCATGTTAAATTTTCAATACCATATCTGATTTATTATTCATAACAATTTATTTTATACAAGAAATTAAGTTTACCCCAACTTAATTAATTATTTTCATGAAAATTGTTGAATAAAAAATACACAAGAATTTAACTTAAATAATTTGCAACAATAAATTACTAGAAAATAAGTGACAAAACACAACTCAAAATTTCCCAACAAATTATCCTTCAATTTTCTATTACTTAGGAAAAGTATGGCCTCATTTAATAAGGAAATCAACCCACAAAAAATACAACAATGGAACCTAGGAACTCCCCCCTCGTCCCCCTAAAAAATTCACTTCCACCTATGTTGGTTGTCTTTCACAATTTTGGCACCCTTGTAGAAACACAACCCCCTCCTAAGTTTGGCATCGACCCTCTTGTCCTCCCCAAAATCTGATCATTCCTATTAGAACTCGACCTCAATATTTTTGGTCTGATCCTCCTCCATGTGGCACACCCTCAACCCATCCAAAAATGAGTCTCGACCTTCCTCTTGTGCACTCAACCTACAAACATGTGCTCACACAAATCCTGTAGCTGCACACTTTTTACCTCTCTTCAATGTTGAGTCTCTCACTCGCTCGAGAAAAATTGCGCTCACAAGAATAATGTGTCCTCACCTCTCCATTAGACTTATTTTAAATTTCTCATTGAGATAGATCTCAAACCCTATATCTCCTAAATGATGGATGGCTAGGATTAGATCCTAAGCCTCACTTGATATCGATGGTTGAGATCAAATATATATCACTTAAATAATCAAATTATTTATCCTTAGAAACTTAGTTGAATAGTCAACATTAATTACTAAAATAATTAATTTGCTTTTCCTAATTAAAGCTAAGGAAATAGATTATAAAAGTCACTTACTAAGTCATGACCAAGCAATTAAATAAGCAATTTGACATCTTCTGCATACTTAACGCCTAGCCTATGCAAAAGCACTAGTTAAATCTATTAACATCAACACTAATTAGTTAAAATTTTCACTAGAAAGCTAACAAAAAATCCCCCAAATTGAGCAACATCTAGGTCCCTTTTTCAATCTTCATTAAGTGATGCAATTTTTAAGATTCCCTAACTGGAGGGTCATATAATTTGAAGAGCTTTCCTCATCCTTTTTTCTTTATTTAAACTCATTGTTTCAACAAGATTTAGAGTAGAATTATTTGGAGCTAATGGGTTCTTTGAGGATCATATTTTCCTTATCACAATTCTTCTTATTAGACAGGATGGGTTCCCTTCCCCTTTCTTGCTTAATCCAACATGTCCCTTGGTTAATCAACAAGTGGGAATATTAGCAATGTCAAGGAGGATGTATCCCCCATGACATTTCTTTTCTACACTTTCCTTGAGAATATCAAGGATAGTGCTAGTTCCATTAAGAGGTGGAATTGGAGCTTGTTCAAAGTCAAGGGGTCCAAGATCAAATTTATCCAAGATTGATTCCACCTAATAGAAATATGTCATAAACCCAATACTTAAAATTAACATGATAAACTAGAACATTTTCCATAGAATATGAGCATGAAGCATATCTTCTATAATGATAATAATGACAAGTCACATGATAAATCATTATATAAAAAGATAAAAAATCCCAAATAACCCATGTGTATCCATATATCTAGACCATAAGTTAATGTGTGCAAGAATGACTATATTAACCTCTTAAATACATATTCTAATTTCATGCAAATATGAGCCTCCTATTAGGTCAACCCTTATTAAATATACATTTAACTCCATACATATCCCCATTAGGGTCATAACATGCTACCTCACTTCTAAAAATCTTTGTCCTCAAAGATTTATAAGTAACGTTTTTACATGTGATGAAACCAAGTAATATGATTTCCTTATATTCTTGATCTCCTTCAACATTGATGTTTATCCATCCATGTATATTCAATTATTTTTTTTGCTAATCCATGATAATTTGTTGTTACATAATTTCCTTATTTTAATAAAACGAATTGTTGTAGATTCTTCAATTTATCATATTTGTTGGTATTTGACAACATATTTTGCCAAATAATTCACTGATATCCTATTAGATTAATATTATTTATTCTACTATCTCCTTCCTTAGTAATGCTAATGCCAATTTCTTACCAACTTTCTTGGCAATGAGGGTTTCGATATGGTTCCGCCTTTGATGTTGTATTTAATTTTCTACACCCTTATCATCAATCCCTTTTCCTATTACAATGACATGGTACCGCTATTGCATATATTCTTATATTACTCTTACTTTTGAGATATTACTATCATATTTGACACATACTTCCTCCATATGAAGCTCAACTTCTTTAAGTATTTTTCATTCATATTGGTGTATCTTCTCCTTTTGAAGTTGGATAACAATTTTATCTATTAAATTCTTTTGTACCATTTCAAATATTTCTTGCATATTTGATTTGTTCCCCCCTCCCAATATTTAGGTCTTCTTCAAATTTTTTACTAATTTCCTCTTAAAGAATTTTGTTAGTCTCTTCACTTGAGATTTTTGAGTTTTTCTAATTTTTATAATCATGTCCTTCTTTTAATCCCTTAACCTCATTAAGAAGTGCTTTATTACGGTTTTGTATTACAAATTTTTCATCATTCTTTTGTAATTATTCATTTGGATCATCCTTATCCATCTCACATTTGCTCATCTTTCTTTATTTTTTTGTTTTTAATATCCTCAATTAATGTTTCATTAAAGGCTTTCATAATAGTACTCATCACTCTCTTTGTGAGCTCTTATTTTTCTTCCTGTTGTAGTGGCTACAACCACCCTCCAAAATTTTTCCATTGCTTACATTTTGGAGCCTAACTTCTTTTTGCAGGAGCTTACCTTGCATTGCTATCAAGTATCCATGCTTTAAATAATGATTTAACTTTCAATTATGCTTGTGTTTACTTGCTCTTCACTTAGAAAATTTTCTAAGTCACAAGCTAACCTCCTATCCAGGTCTTTTGCAACAGTTCTGGGCTTGCTTCCAGTAACTGCGGAATTCATGGAGCTAGTCTTGACCTTGATGTTTTGAATTGTGCATTCATGACTGGCAGCCCAACCTTGAGCTCAGAAACTGCACGGTCATGAGAGGAAGCCCAACACCGAGCCCAGAAATTGTGCAATCCCTCACAGAGCTCAGAAACTACGCAGTGCACTAAGCTGGGAGGTGCGAATTCTTCAAAACTGCGTAATCCTTCTCGGTGATGTGCATGGAAAGTTTTCCCGGAAAATTTAGAAAAGCTAAAAAAGTGAAAAAGCATCCCTGAAATTTAGGGATCTATTTATAGTAACCCAAAGGAAGCACACTTGCTACTTTTGGAATTTGTCACCATGTGTCGCTTTTCCCTTAATTTGTGGCATGTACGTCATAAACCCTACTTTCTCAAATCTATTTAATCGATGCCCCTAAATATCATTCTCACATTCGATATTGGAGCTTTAGCATTCCCGAGGAGATCAAGGAACCTTGCATGAGTGTTGTTTTTCTTGTTTCTTTACATGTATGTTGGAGTTTTAACTTGCTTTAGCCTGTAGAAGTGTTGTTTCAAGTTTTAGTTTTCCTTTAACAAGTGTCACATTAGTTTCTTCATTTTTTTACCGATGCTCGCCATTGCAGCGAATCTTCTCACCGATCTTGTTCAATTCTCGTTTGTTCAATTATTGCACTCGATTTGTCTTATTTCATCAACACTTATTTAGATATGCACTCAAGCTTTCACCATCTCTCATATCTGCTCATTTTTCACACTTCCCTTAGGCAAATATGCCTTTCCCTTGGACATAATTCACTTTGTGCAGCTCGGCATTACGCAATCTAGAGGCTCAAGCTTAGATCTTGGCCTCTGGATCTACGAAATGCGTAGTACAAGCTATACCCATTGTGCATTGCATAGTGCAAGGCCTCAGCCTGCTTCCTTGGCCACTGAGACTGCGCGATGCGCATTCTCTCTTGGCTCACTGCCCAGGATGAACTATGCATTGCGTAGTCTCGAGCCACAAGCTTCGATTCTGACTGCTGGGACTACACATTGTGCAGTTTCCCCAACCAATTAGACGCTCTTCCCATCAAGAATTGTACAATCCTTCCAGTTATTTTTTTGGTGTGATGCATGGACATGTCTTGAAATTAGTTTTTCTTATAACTAATATTTTCTTATCGCCAGTGTCTTTCCGTCCCACAGGTACAATAGTTGTTGAGCATCTCTCTAGCAGTCACTTTCACAATGGCATCCAAGAGAGTCGCCTCAAAGGAAACTGTTGAAAGAAGTACTGGGGAAGCAATTAAGAAAGTTCTGATTAACTTGTAAGTTTACTTAGACACTCAATTTTTCATAGAGAAGGGATCAAAACTGACATGGAAACAAATCAAAGATTATTTCACAAAGGAATTTCAGGTAGAATTAGAGGACTGGCAGGTGTATCTCAACATCATGCAGTCAAGGCTTTACAAGGTTGAATGCAAGTATCCAACCTTCCCATGTGTGGATGTGATTAGTTGGGTTGTCTCAAACACTGATGTGACAATTATGACATTGATCAACACCAGCGAGCAGAAGCTTGCTACATTCCTGACAACATATTTCAAGTAGATGTAAAATCTTCTTGGACCAGTGAAGAACATGGATTCACTGTTCTATTCCACTCACAACTACACAAACACAAGAGATATCATTAAGAGCTGGGTGAAGGAGCCAACGAAATTTAGACATACACCCACCCACATGTACAAGACAAAAGCACTCAGGAAACCCTATCAACTTCTAGACATACTAGCTTGCAAAATCTATGGCCAACCAGACATGGAAACCTTCCCTGAGGGGTGGGATATCTTATTGAACTAGGTAGTGAGTGAGGGGAATTCGTTCAATTGGTCAGATATTTTGGCTCATCAACTGAGAGTCCATGTGACACAAGCTCACAATCCACCCAAGGGCAAGAAAACAAGCTTCCACATGTCTACATATTTACTGGATGCAATTTCTATGCAGAATCAGTTCCCTGGCATGAAATGGACATGGACACCATGTAATATTCCCTTTTTTGGTGTCACCTATGACAGGGTTGGGTTGGGCTTCCAGAGTTAGGAGCAGACAAGTCACAGGTATAGATTGGTGCTATCAGCGGGCTTAGGGGATTTTTGGAGGAGTTTTGAGGAGTTTCCATGGTGTCCGGTGGCATTTTCTAGATATATTCCATCATCTGAGTAGTTTGGCTTTCGTTCCGGTGCATTCCGACAACTTTCAGAAATTTGAGTTATTTGTGGGCTTAACTCAGCTGATTACGCTCAAGGTGGCATTCCAAGAGGAATACATGATGGAACACCTTAGTGTAATAGCTCATTGGAACCGGGACGAAGATACCTACATGATGGGATGATTGGGCATGAGTTTCAGTGACCAGAGGAGTCATGGTAGCCGATTTTCTCTTTTCTGCATTAAAAAGGAATATTTTAATATGATGTAAAAGTGCACCATGAATAAAATAATAATAAAATAATGCTCTAGAAGGCTCCAAGAGATCTATAAAAGAAAGGAGGAGGCCATTGAGGGATATATTTGGATCATATCATTTTCTTGTATGAGAGGTTTGAGACGTGGTTCTCTACTTCAGCCATAGCCCCAGGACGGAAACCCTCGGGTGATTTGTGTGTTAGACGAAAACCAAACACTCTTGAGGGGACTTCACTCAGAAGTTTCGCAAAGCTTCAGGGATTAGTGTGAGGAGCATTCATGTCTTCAAATTGTGCTTCATTATCTTCAGTGGGTTCAATGACAACTGTTGCCAGAGGGAAAGTGCAGTAGTTCAGTTTTGAGGCCAACGCAGTGCAACAACTCATCTTGGTGGCCAGTTCTCCGTCTCAGCTCTTTCTTTGGGTCAGATGTATTTGTAACCCCAGTTATTATCTATAATAAAATGCCGAGATTCTTCCTATTTGATGTGTTGATAGATTGTAGTGCTTATGTGTTTATTTTACATGGCAATCTTCTGTTGAGTAAATAGTGATTTTACGTCATATTGTGGAGTTTAGTTATTTTTCTACATTTTTAATTAAAATATCCCATCTGGGATATTACAGTGGTATCAGAGCCTCGATCTTGGCTTAGCCTACATGTTTTCCAGTTTTCAATTGTAGCTATTTTGGTTAGAAGGGCCTACGCAGTCATTGAAGGAGGCTCATTTGTGGGAGCCCCATTGGTGGGATTTTAGAGCTGGGGTGTTGGGAAATTGATAGGATTTCATATAAGGAGGTTGGTTGGTATTTTGGAGAGTAATGATTGATAGTAGCAGTTGCAGTGCCAGAAAATGAAATTGGAAGAGGGCCAAACTACAAAGGGTCAGATTTTGAAGGTTGGAATTAGAAGAAACCCTTTCTGGGTTTTTCTGGGTTTTGCGCAAGGATCACCTTCCCAAATTCCTAGAATTTTATGAGCAATTTTCAGTGGGTAAATCAGAGGCCGAATTCAGGAAAAAGTGTAGTCTTAGAGCAACATTGCAGTTTCTAGAGGAGCTTTCTATTGGAGCAGTTGGATTTCCTTGCAATCATCACCTCATTCTTGTAGCTTGCCTTGTGCAAGTCCAGCTAAACCGCTATTACTTCCATATATGTCATTGAAACAATGAAGTTTTTAAAACAACTCCTAAATCAACATAGCAGTGCCTCAGTGGGTTGTGATCTAAACCAAAGACCAAAAAGATTAAATAATGCAGAAGTTAGTTCCTTGAAACAAAAAAACAGACCCTTCTCCAAGGAGGTAGATAATTTGCTCCAACAAAGGCACTCGAGGAATTTAAAAAAGGAGAGAGAAGTGGGAAATTGGATTATCCACTTGGGATGGACTTAAAGAGCAGAAGATCAAAAAATGAATTTCCCATGTTGGAGAAACTGGAATCTTGTCTTCCAAAGATAGAGAAATTTTATTGGACTTTAAATTGGGCCTTGGAGCCATCTATGCTTGCATTGGTACAAGCCAGATTCTTGGAACATCCAAGTGAAAGAGTCAAGCTTATAATTGCCTCTTGTTTCAGTGATATTTTGAGGATAACAACACCCTTCCCTCCCTACAATGATGACATTATGAAAAGAATTTTCAGACTAATAGTAGGAACCTTTCGAGATTTGGACAACTATGCAGGCTCTACATTTGGGAGGAAGCTTAAGGTTTTAGAAGGCATGGCCATGACCCGGATTCATGAGATCATGTTTGACCTTGAGTGTGATGGCTTGATTCTGCAGATGTTCCAATGCTTCTTCAGCATTAGGAGACATCATTCTGACACAGTCATAACACACATGCAGTCCATCCTGTCGTCATGTATGAGAATCTGTGAGGCCATTTGCTGGGAGTTGTAGACTAGGTTGCTGAGCATTTGGAGGAGAGAGCAGTTGGTCTCACCTGCTGCTTATGAACTAGCCCAAGGGCTGGTTGAGCAGAACATTGAGCTTTTTAGGAGACAGTTGACCAGGGAGGAGCTGCTCCAGTTTGGTGGATAATGTAGCAGAAATGAATTGAGGAGGAAGGGACTTTGCTTCATTTGAAAAGGACTATGGGGGCTTGATCACTCATGTTTGAGAGATGCATATGAGGTGGCAGAGGTAGAGCAGGTAGATGTTCCTTCTGTATGTCAGGATGAGGACTCTTCTCTAGATGAGTCCATGGGATCAGATGATGATGCTTCTGGGGAACAAGAGAAATCATGCGGAGTTGATGGCAGTAGGCGAGAGCTGCATTCCAGTGTGCAGGGTAAGCAGTAAGGGGAATCTACAGGAGATACTCTGGGTGATGAGTCACTTGTGACGATTCAGCTAGAGTAGCATATGATGGAGCCTGAGTCAGCAAAGGAGGATACTATGCACATCGTGCATGATAGTCCTTTGGGGGAGAGCTAGATAGAGGCTCACATTGAGTCTATGATGGATATGTAGCTAACCTTGGGGTCAGCCATTGAGGAGGAGTCAGATGCACATACATCGAGTACGGTGACAGAGGTTGTAGATCCATATCCTTTGGAGATGGTGGTGGAGGTTGATGGGAAAGTTCTGCAAGGGGCTAGTAGACAGCAGGAGCATGACTTTCCTAACTAGGAGAGGCAGGAGCTATTGTAGATGGTGGAGAGTCCATCGTTGGAACGACACACTGATGAGGTACAGACAGATGCACATGCAGTCCGTAGAGTTACAGTACTTTCGGGGAGTAGCCCTCTCCAGGAGTACATCGATGCGGCTTGCAGCCTATCTTGCCCACTTTGGCCCATTATAGAGAGAGGGGCTTTCGTCTACAGGCAACTTTCGTTGGTAGATAAGGCAGAGCTGTGTGAGTTGAATACGGGCTGGCGACAACACTCCAGGTGTGTTCCATATGCAGTTGTTGCTACATTGGATTCTTCTTCCAGGATGGATTGGCGGGAGATCATGAGTTGGTACCCTCTTGATGGTATGATATTCTTCGTAGGGAGCACAGCGGAGCAGGGGCCCTTAGACATGACAGATGATACATATTCCAGTTGGCAGTGGAGCACATTTCTTCAGCATCCCATCCCTGTTTTAGGAGAGTAGGGTCGGCATTGGATTTAGTCATGGGTTGGATTGGAGAGAGGTGATGAGTTGGTACACAATTGGTGGGGTAGCTTACATCGTCATAGATACAGTGCAGCAGGAGACGTGGTCTTCACCTCTTAGAGCATCAATTATAGCCAGAGGCAGTGCGCAGTCCGAGTCGTGGGACCTAGGCGATGATTGACCATCGTGGCATGAGGATCCGGGAGGATTGTTTGATGATAGGTACATTGAGAGATCAGTTTGGAATCCCAGCATTGAGGGGTCTATTCCAGGTGGCTTGACACAGGCACATAGTAGCACCAGGAGGTTTGTATGGGATCCGGGCATTGGGTCTCAATTGCATCGGGCTGACAGAGTGGCCCACATATTTGGATTGCTTTAGGGCAAGAAATCTTGGGGCGGAAGGTCTATAATATTCCCTTTATTAGTGTCACCTACGACAGGGTTGGGTTGGACTTCCAAAGTTAGGAGCAGACAGGTCACAAGTACAGATTGGTGCTATCAGCGGGCTGAGGGGATTTTTGGAGGAGTTTTAATGAGTTTCCATGGTGCCTGGTGGCATTTTCTTGATATTCCATCATCCGAGCAATTTGGCTTTCGTTCTGGTGCATTCCGACAACTTTCGGAAATTTGAGTTATTTGTGGGCTTAACTCCGCTGATTACGCTCAAGGTGGAATTACAAGAGGAATACATGATGGAACACCTTAGTATAATAGCTCATTGGAACCGAGATGAAGATACCTACATGATGGGATGATTGGGCATGAGTTTCAGTGGCCAGAGGAGTCATGGTAGCCGATTTGCTCTTTTTTGCATTAAAAAGGAATATTTTAATAAGAGGGAAAAATGCACCATGAATAAAATAATAATAAAATAATGCTCTAGAAGGCTCCAAGAGCTCTATAAAAGAAAGAGAGGAGGCCATTGAGGGATATCATTGGATCATATCATTTTCTTGTATGAGAGGTTTGAGACGTGGTTCTCTACTTTAGCCGTAGCCCCAGGACGAAAACCCTTAGGTGATTTGTGAGTGTTGGACGAAAATCAAACTCTCTTGAGGGGACTTCAATTAGAAGTTTCGTAGAGCTTCAGGGATTGGTGTGAGGATCATTCAGATCTTCAACTTGTGCTTCATTATCGTCAGTGGGTTCAGTGACAACTGTTGCCGGAGGGAGAGTGCAGTAGTTCAGTTTTGAGGCCAGCGCAGTGCAGTAGCTCATCTTGGTGGCCAGTTCTCCGTCTCAGCTCTTTCTTTGGGTCAGATGTATTTGTAACCCTAGTTATTATCTATAATAAAATGTTGAGATTCTTCCTATTTGATGTGTTGATAGATTGTAGTGCTTATGTGTTTATTTTACATGACAATCTTCTGTTGAGTAAATATTGATTTTACGACATATTGTGGAGTTTAGTTATTTTTCTGCATTTTTAATTAAAATATCCCATCCGGGATATTACACACCAAGAGACACTACCGTACATATTTATTGCAATCTACTCTAGGATTGCAGTCATCGTAGAGTCATGGAGCAACTTACTGATCACTTCATCATCTCGCTTTACAAGCCCATCTTTCAGGAGGACCCACCTTGCATGTCACGAGAAACTATGGAGGTGATATTAGAGATTGTCGATTGGTTCACCTTACTGGATGGCACATTTATTAGATTATTCGGCAGACATAAACTGCCACATATTTTTCCAAGATATGCCACCGAAAAACTTGTCATGCAAGAGGTATCTTATCATATCTCCACAGGGTTGTTAGCAACACTACATAGGACGAAGAAGGTGTCATGGCCAACTCTTCCTTTGTAGGTTGGATTATATGAGATTAAGAATCTCAAGGTCACAAATATCGAAGGGAAACCATAGTCAGATTCGAGTTCGGCATGAAGAGTTACAATCTGTATGATCCAAGGGGAATTTTCAAAGACCACTATGTGAGAGTTTACTTCAACTGCATTAGGGAAATATATCAGTGTCCAGAGAAGGAACCATGGAAGAACTGTTATAACTCCTCCCGACCTCACAAGCCGATTAGTATGACTGAGACTTCTTAAGTTGTTCCGCAGACAGTAGCAGTTCTGGAAGGAGAACTAACAACAAGAAATGGTTTGATGTGCAACAAAGGAAAGATGAAGGTAGCTGATAATACAAAAGAGGAAAAAAGCTGGAAAATGAAAGTATATCCTCTCACTAAGAAAGTATCTTTGGAAATTGAAGCGAAGAGGGGAAAAATGAAGCAAAGAGAAGAGTGGAGAAAGAGAGAGAAGAAAATATTGGAAGAAGCAGTGAAGAGAGCGTAGAGAGAAAAGCAAGAATTTAAGGAGGAATGAGAGCTTAGAAGAAGAGAAAAAGAGGATAGACAAAAGTTAGAAGAGGAAGAAAGGAAAGGTGCCACGACATAAGAAGCATCACCTATACAGGTTGAAGAACATATACATGATCAACCAACAACAGAAGGAGTGAGTGAATAAATGCATGAACGAGATTTTGCTCAAGAGCTTGAACAATTGATCGAAGTTGTAGACATGGAAGTGGGACCAGAGCCGCAAGGCGAGGACGTGGACTTGATGCCAAGTGCACCTCAGGCCATCTTTCAAACTCCACCACCTTCAACCACAAAGCAAGCCTCGAGCAAGGAAGGGGAGGTAGTTTCCATTGATGATGATCTAGTCATGGATGTGTACAATCTATCATTTGATGAACTGTAGAAGAATATTGTACAAGCGCGAAGAAAACACTTCCCAAATGATCATGCATCACATGCATTCATGAGAGAAAGGGTGAATGTGGTAGGCACCATCAAGAATCCAAACGCCATTGCCGATGCCAGCTTGGCCTTCACAGGATCATTCAGATCTAACATCCACTGCTTGGTGGTTGAGAATAAGCAGTTTGAGGAATTGTTTCTTTTGTGGTCAGAACAGTTTACAAGCATGACCCTAATGAAGTGTTGTTAACAACACTTCCTTCGGTCTTCATGCTTTATTATTTCCTCTTGCTACTCATAGTGTTATATGTACATTTAATGCATCAATCATATGTCTTGTATCATTTTATTAGGTGTGTATCCACTGTTTTATAGAGTTTAAGTGAGACCCAAAGAAAGGAGAAATCAGCGGTAGCCGGACCCACACCCCGGACGGGATCCCTATTCCAAACGATTCAAAGTCTAGTGGGACCTTTTGAGAGATCCTACGGCCGGACGGACAGATTTTCCCGTCCCAACACATCCTTGTGGTGGTAAAGAATGAGTTTGTTGGAACAAAACATACAGACACTTCAACAAGAGAATGAAAAACTTCGTGTAGCAACTAAAAATGCACCTTTTGCACAGGTCTACCGTGAGGAGATAAGAGTAGTGATACTTGCTGAAGTATCCACAATTTGAGACATTATGTGGGAAATTTATGAGGAGTTCATGACCGTACATAAGGAAATCGTCCACTTAAATGACTTGCAACGACAAAGCAAAGATTTTGTCTAGATCAATAAGACTTTACAGACTACCATCTCCATCGTGCATAAGTGGACATTGTGATATAAGGTTGCACCACTTACATTGGCGAAGAAGATGAAGCTGCATACAGAGTTAGATAAAACCAAAGTTCGGATGCTGGTCCTGAAAAATAAGCAGTTCACCTCATTCATCGGAAACATTTAGGCCGCATATGTACGAATATACAATAGTTTTGATTTCATGGGTATGGAGGAAAGAGTCTGCTTGTAGCCTGCCACCATCTCGTGGTTTGGGGAGATCATCACACAATACCAAGATTGGCATGAGTATGTTACCGAGAGACATCAAGTGGAGGTTGCCCACCTTGAGTTCACCCAAAGTCCAACATCATAGTGTTTTGTCTTGTTAGGCTGTCGATTTGTCTCTACCCTATTTCGTCTTATATGGTTATGAGTGGAAAATGTATATTATTTCTAATTATTGTATAGGTAAAATTCCATGTGTCCACAATGGAATGTGAAGAGTCACATGTAATGTGAGGAGCCATGAGGGGAGTCCAAGAGTCACGAAGGGGGCATGCCAAGAGTCACCCCTCTTTGGTTATAAATACATCCTCATAACTCTTGTAAAGGGATTTTTGGGAGCCAAGCTTTTTGGCTAGGATTAGGCTTAGAAAAGGCTTGGGAGTTTTGTGTTAGCCTTGGATTCTTCGTAGCATAGAGGGATTATACTTATTTGGGAGGAGCAGGTTTTGTTGACTTCATGTTCCACTATTGGGGCAAGTGGTTCGTCTTGTTGTATGTTTGAATGAAACTTTCACTTATAATAAAATCAAAGCTGACACGTCTTCATGCATATGTTGTAAATGTAGTAGGACTATTATTGTTATTTTTGAAATGTATGTTGTTTAACTTACACATATGCTTATGAACTATTTAATTTTCATTTGTAAAAATCTCGTTGAATGCATGCTCGTATTTTAATTCATCATCTTTAACTTATGGACTATTTTGCTTGTTAGTCTGTGTGATGTATTTTCAGCTTGTGTGTTCCTTTCAAGCTACTTACTATTACAGGACTCCAAGGAGCACACTTCCTTCCCCATTGTTGTTAGAAATGCTCATGCATCATATTGAATTTCTGCAGGGTCACACATTTGCTTTAACCAAAGACACCATACACCACTCTATGTGTTTTGCAATCTAAGGGATATCATTAAACACCCCACTGCTGGGACTCCTACTCCAAACAATACGAGTTCTAGTTGGCACTTCATATTAGGGATATCCCCTGAATGTTGGCGGGTCCAACACCGTCAACACTTCCTTATTATCCTTTTGCAATTTCAAAAGTTCTTCTTTATCTTCCTTTAATTCATATTTTATTTTTTCACATATTTCGATTTCGTTTCCATTATTCATCTATATGAGATTGATTTTTCAATTCCCTCACAAAGATATAGTTCATTATCAACTTGGAAAAACCATTTATAAATATCTCTCTCTCTCTCTCTATATATATATATATATATATATATTTTACAATTTCCCTTCACAATAGTCAACAATTCATTTGGATAGGTACCATATTTATCTCATAGGTATTTACATGAGCTCTTAAGCAACTAGGGACTATTCAAGACCCTAAATTTTTAGTTTTACTAACATTAAAATATTTATCCCAAATTGTCACAAATCTTGTACAAATATACTCTTCTATATTTTTCCTTTCTAACAACTTTTAAATTACTTCAATATGAGTTTCCAAACTAAAGATACAATAATTTTACATACCTTGAACCCTTATTTGCAAACTAGAAAGTAGGTTACACTATAACAACGTATCTCCAAAATTTTTACACCACTGAGTTTGAAATTTTGTTATGCAATTTCTTGATATCTCTAAGCTACAATGCCACATATATCACTCAATATGTGCCAAGAAAAAAGCATGTCCAATCTGCCAACACTCAATGATTTTCACTCATATTTTGGGAGTGAAGTTGTATTGAAGGCAACTTTATCAATTGCACATTAATATGTATGATTTATTGACCTATAATATCCTTATATTTCCTATTTCCAATTGCACTAGACTCAATTCCCTTGTCACTTTAAACTCAAATTTAAGATTGAGAAAAAGCATTGACTTGTAGAGACTAATAATCCAAGATTTCCATGCCTTTACTTTTAGAATTTGGACAAAATATAGTTCAATGTGTCCTTTTTCCAACCCTTCAAATATCACATGATTTGGAGTTCCCTAGAAAAAAAAAATGTAAAAGGTGTTGTTTTATGGTACCAAACCAAGAATTCCACTGTAATATTAAGTGTTATATATGAACCCACTACTTAAAATTATATTATAAACCAAAATACCCACAAGGTGTACCAAATATAAGTGTGGATAAAAACTGCAAAAATGATAATAACAATAAGCAATACTTAAAATACTTATATAATATAACTACTCCTATATAACCTAAGTATGTCAAAATATCTTTTTTTCTTGTTTATTTGCTGGCTTCCATTAAATCATATATCAATTATACAAAAATAACAACCTTACTATCATGGCTTGCCACATGGGAAACCAAACCAGAGACAATGAAGATGGTTTAGAGTTCTTATGTATAACAACATAACTACCACAATGCCATGATAGATGCATGTCAGATTTCTCAAGGATGTTAAAAAATACTAGCTAGGTATTGTAGTCTGACCATAATTATAAAACATAAACAACAATAAAAGGAAATTTATAAGACATAAACATAAAATTTGAGTAAACATGGGTGATAATCGTTCCTTAGAAGAAGTAGTAGGGGTGGGTTTATGTGTGCTTGGCCCTATTGGGGACTATTTCCCACACCAAATATGCATCTTAATATGTGCCAACTAAGTGTCCAGGCTAACAAGGAAAGAGTGTACGTGATTTTGTACCTGCTGGATATTGTTGAGATGAACAACACTTTTCCTTAATGAAACGACCCAACATTGTTTTCATCTTCTAATATAGAGTGATGGAATGGAAGTATTGGTTCCTATGACCCCTAGTATGCCCAAGATATGGAGCCTAGTTAGAAACATTGGATTGCACCAAAGAGTCTGAATGGGAATTCCTGTCTCGAACTGTCCAAGCTTTGAGAAGGAAAATTTCATCCAAAATTTATGGGGAGGTGGACAAATGGTAAATTTATGATGCATGTTGGGCCTCAGATTGAGCTTGAGGAATGCCAGTAGGACCTCTAACATTAGAACCACACATCGAGTACACGCGTTGTCTTGACATGGAACTAGGGAAAAGCCAATTCCAAGCTAAATGAAACCCAAGAGATAATAGGAGGTAAGGCGACTAAAGACTAGAGGGGGGCCTACATAAGATTGCATGCAAGAAGAAGAGCGTCAGGAGAAGGTCAATTGCATCCAGAGTTAGGGAGATTGCAAGAATTAGAAGAGAAAAACATTTGGAAACAAAAGGTCCGCCTTGATCTATAGAAGAGCTAGGTAGTCTCCTAAAAACAATAACAGGTGAAACTCACTGCCCAAGTGAACGAGACCAATTTATTGGACCAAAACACCATAACCATAACACTATAATCACAGAAACAACAAGAGTAGTCGAAATTCAAGAAATTTACCTAAAGGCCTGGTGTAGACACATTCCAGAAGACCACAATGGTATTTGGTGCCAGTCCTCCCACTAGAAATCGCTCTGAACCGTTGCATTCAATCTCATGGTTGTTTGAATATGCAGATAATCCAACCAACTACAAGGAAGTCAATTTACAAGGCTTAATTAGGGCTTCCTAGGCCTTACTTCAAGGTGTAACACAATTCTGAATGCAGGGGAGGAGATATCCCACAAGCAACCTGATGTTGCAGTGAAGTCTTTAGAAAATAGTAGGGAAACTCCAACAATGAAGTAATGGTCTTTCCAATGTCTAGTTTAATGCTCAACATCATCATAACCATAAACATGTGTGATTGCATGGGTATATTTCACCACGACATCCCCTTCTTTAATGCTTGGGGTGGTGAGCCTTCTCCCTGCCCTCCTTGGGAACACGCTCCAACACCCCTATCGAGGTAAGTATGTCAATATATCTTAATAATAAGTCCATGTAGGAAATAATCACTATATTGAACTCTATATACATATTCTAACTTATTTCAGATGTGGCTCCCTTACTAAGCCAATCCCTATTGCACATGCATTTAACCTCATATATACTCACAATAGGGTTATAACACAATATACCTTAGAATCATTTCACTAGGTGGATTCCAATTTTTGTATTTCCTTTTATAAGAAGCAAGATAAGTTGGACATGAGAATGGTCATTGTCAAAACAAACCCTACAACAAAAAACCAATGTGTTCATAGTCCAATAATTGGATCCAAGTATAGCCATTACAATATGAAATGTTATTTTCAAAAACACCCTCGCCCAAATCAACTTTAATGTCAATTCAAAGAGTGGTAGAAGTTGACATATGCATTTTCTCTAGGGCCACAAAAACAAACTTACCATAACATCTTTTTTTACCTCAAGGGAGTCTAGAATTCCAATATTCAATATGCAAGTTGAACATTTACAACCAAATTGAGATTAAAGGATTTAGTGAACAACTTGAAACCTTGGTGCGAAGCCCTCATAAAGTCCCAACCTTCCCAATAAACTAAGATCCATTGCATAAGATATTAGCTCTCTTAAGCACATAAATAAATTCAAGGACAAAAAATCCTTGGCACAAGAATTTATCACCACAATGTCCTACAAGGATTCCTCTAACTTATATATCCAATGCTAGAAACCTTTGAGCTTCAACCATACGTTGTAAAACCTACAAAGTAATCCATGGGTGCAATATTGAACCTGGTCAAACTTGATATTAGATCGATTGAGATTCATAACCAACATAGTTACTGATTGGATGAGAACTATCGGTAGTTCTCATTTCTCTATAGGTCAAATTTAATCACATTTTTTAACCCCATTTCAAAAAGTGTTGTTACTTGTGCCACAATTTCTTTCACGGGGCTAAAATTACCACCTTTTGCGACCATGGCTTTAACAACATTGTAATGTTACCTTAAAATCAACTCCCGAATTAAAAAATGATGCTAATAACAGTAACATTTTTTTTTTCAAAATTAAAATTACATCTTCTTTGAAACCATGGACTGAACAATTGGTACCATTTTGACTAAATTCTTAAAATAACCCTTGAATTGAAAAGTTGTCTTCTTGGTAGCAACCCCACTTTTTTTTCAGCACTAAAAAATTACAATTTTTTGAAATCATAGCCCTAACAAACAATATCCTTGCAACCAAAATCGTAAAATCAACCCCCACATTGAAGAGGTGCTTTTGGTGTCACCCTCTATTTTTCCAAGCTAAATAATACATAAACATCATGGAAAAATAAATAAAAATAAAAGAATGAATGTTATAAAAAGAAAAGGAAAAACATGTTTATTTTAATAAAGAAAAAAAATAAGAAAAGAAGTAAAACAATTACAAATAAATCCATTCACATATCCTCTTTTATTTTTCTGTGGTGCAAACCCTCATTCCCCTCCCCCGCTCTCAGACACAACCCCCCTAAATTAAATAAATGAATATCTTCAAGACAATTTATATTTTAAAAAACAATTTGAAACGAAAATGAAGAAAATAAATTAAATAAAAAGCCTTATAAACTATAATTGTAATTAAAAACCATTAAAATACAATTAGAAAAAAAGGGAAAAAAAGGGAGGAAAACTATAAAAAAATATTTTACTTTATTATAATTATTATATGGGAGAAGTGGGAATGTTAGGTCCCCACAACCCCCAATTTACCTAACATTTCCCTATTTCACAGTAGCTCCATTGCTCCTCCCTTGACCCTCCATTCTATCCTCCCTTTCCCTGGTGCCTCCTTAACCTAGTGCCTTTGTAAGGGAAATTGATGGCCAATACAAAGGCAATAAGGGAAACCCTACATTTTGGAGAAAATGAGTAGTGAATTTAAAATCCCATTGCTCATTTCGGTTGTAGCCCTTGCAAAGGTATTAGTCTTAAGCGGGGGGTTGGGGGCTTGTGTAGGAGGGAGGGTGGAAGGGGGCATCAAGTAGTGGAGCGAGTTGATTGGGGTTGGGTTGGGGGAATGGGAATGGTAGAGGGTGGGGGAAGGAGGTTGGTGGAGAAGGTGCATGTAGGGATTAGGGGAAATTGGGGGGAAGTGGGGTGATGGGATTGGTGCATGTGGGGCTCGAGCGAAATTGAGGGAAAGTGGGGTAGGAGGGAAACTTTTGTTTTTTGGTAAGATTTATATTCTATTGCCATTAGATTATGAAAATTCATAGAACATAAAGGCTACATGATCTACTTACCAAAAGGAAACACAATATACTGTAGGAGGGATTATTCGTGTCTCTCTGAGAAGATAGATCACAAAAACCAAAAAAATCCCCAAGAGCCTACCCATAGGAAGACCAAGCAAAGACAAAGTTTAACAATATAGTTGACCAACATAAATACATTAAAAAATAGGGTGATTTTTCCTTGTAGGAAACCAAATTTACCATTTTCTAGAGTTCTATAGTATAGTGAAATGAAAAATGTAATTGAAAAATTTTAGAGCCATAAAACCAAACATAGAACCTAAAATCAAGATAATGGGGGAGACCCCTTTGTTGCTAGATTAGAAGTGATGTCAAATAGATTGTTTTATATCCCCTTGTATAATCTAAGATGAGAACCTCCCCATGTTTTTTTTTTCCATCTAGGAATAGAGGGTAACGAGTAGACAACCTTATTTTACTAGCCTATCCATACGAGTCTTAAGTTCATGGTGGTTTGCTTCCTTAGTGTGAATAACATGAGTGAAAAATGTTTTAGTGCGCTAGTATAATTGAAGAGTCTTGAAGAATTTGGTGTCTCTGGTGCAATCAATACCCAACTTAGAACAAAATTCTTAATCAACAAGTCAATCTCTCCATCATATCAATGGGTGCGCTTCATCTTCAAATCAACCTCCAACTACTTAGGTGTTTTCCTTGTGGCAAGCAAGATTGATCAATGAAATTCCTGGACAACTTCTAGTGTTGTAGGTTCCACCTTGGTTTAACGAACAATGGTTTTTCCTCACTGGGCAGGGTGTGTAGCCATATGTGATAGAGGAAACCAAAGATTGCGGACAAGAGTTTAAGATAAAAGTATCAGGTTGAAGCTAAATATTACTGAACAAACCATAAGAACCTGAAAAGGGTTATTGAAATATCCATTTGTGCACGTGGGAGCTAAGGGAGCCAGACATGCCGCATGCTAGACATCTTAATGTTTCCCTTTCCAACATGATTCCCTCTAACTCCCACATCATCATTTTAAGGAATCAATGCCAACAAATACTCATTTTCGTTGTGGTTGCAGATCAGTTGACATATGTCTTTAATTGAACTTGTAGATGGTAGATCTAGCTTAGGTAAAAGGGAACCAATTAAGAAAAGAGAGTAGAGCAATTTTTTAACTGGATTTTCTTAATTATTATTATTATTATTATTATTATTATTTCCCTTGCACTTTTATTTATTTTTCCATTATTTCGAAAATAATTCATTTTAAGCCCCAAAAAAAGAGGCTGCTACTAATAGCACATATTTTTGGCCAAATCCATAAAATTCAAACAACCTACTTTTTGAGGTAGATATTTTTGAGAATCCAAACTATTCTAATAAAAAATGAACTTTCTATTCAGTAAGAGGTAGGGGATCACAAGAGAAAAAGCCCTAATTGCAACAACTTAAGCCTATTGAGCCACAATAGATCTAGGAAAAATTAGATAAAACACGGTGGCTAAGAAATATCCTTGATCATGCACAAACTCAACTTCAACATTTTCACTTCTTCCATCATCAAAATTTTATATCAAAGTAACAATATTTATATTTTTCCACTGTACTTTTCTTGATGTGTCTCCATTTTTTATTTAGTTTATAGATTATCCAATTATCTATCTTATGATAGTGTTATAGTTAAGAAAAATGCATACTTACTATCAAATTAAATTCTTCTTTTCGATAACTAAAAGTGAGAAATTATCTTTGCATATAAATATTTTAAAACCTTTGAAACAAAAAGTTTGTTAGAGAGAGAGAGAGTGTATTTGTGCTTGTGTGTATTTGCAAGTGGGAAAACCTATCATAACTCAGTTGCCACAGCAATAGTCGGGTGAACCATTACTGGCTGCTATCCGCAAATGCAAGTTGACTTATTCAAGGAAAACCATGCCACTTGGAATTACTCGTTGGTGGTCCATAACAAGACAAGCTTTCATTATTGCCATATACCTTTGGGTCTTGGTCCATTAACATGTTTCCTTACGTCCGAGGAAAACAAGCTCTTAGCCAAACAATAACAATTTTTAAACACACTACAAACCCATATATATATATATATTATTAAAAAAATTATACATACATTTTAATATAAAATGAATTATACTTTAACCAAAAAAATATTTCATTTCATTGCTATATTGAAAACATGACTTTTAAAAATAATTCCAACTATTTCTTAACATTCCATTAAACTTCATATATTTTTTAATTGTTTATTACTTTTCGCTTTAAATTTCATGGTCGCTAGTGCTCTTAAATATATCATATATTTGTTCAAAGTTGTTGAGATGTAACATGACATTAAAAACATATATAAATGCGCATTTGTTCAAGATAATAATTGTATTTTAAGATATTGCTTTTATAATTTATATTGTGTTTAAGGAATTAGTATTAGTTAATAATGACCATTTTTTAAAATATAGATTAAAATAATCTAAGTCAAAAGAGTAATTTTTTTCATCAATTATATATATATATATATATGGACTAATAGGTGTAATCACAATAATCAATACGAACATAATTGAATATACATGTTGAATAATCAATACGAACATAATTGAATATACGTGTTTATGTATATGCATAATATTTCATAATGACTAATTTAGATAATTACTATAGAATTTTGAATAAAGAATCTAAAAAATGGTTAACCCAATTAATAGTTAATTATTGTAAGAGTGTTGTTGACACTAGAGAAGATAGAACTTGAGACTTATATCTTATTTTCCATTTTTTAATTAGATCACAAACTCATGTCCCAATGACACCCAATTTTGAACACAAATTGATGCCTATTATATTACAAAGCATTAAACATGTAAGAAACACCCTCTCATACCTTAGGAAGAATTATAACATAAAGTCATAAACAAGAAACATTAATGCTTTAAAATAATTTAAAACTTATAAGAATCATTTCTCCCTAAACCCTAAATATTTTAACGATTTGAAAGCAATTTCATTGAAAACATTGAGACCTAATCTCTCTTTGTGTAGGGTGAAGTTATGTTTTTTTCATCACTTAGCAATCGTTAGGTACAATTATAACAGCCATTTAGAACATAATTAAATGCAAATGCCCAAGCCTTGAGAATTAACAACTAATAGTTTGGATAATCACCATTTCCTTTTGAACATGACATCCAAACAATAGTTGTACTGATTAATGACTATTCCAAAAGTGTCACTAACATTTAAAAGGACATACCCTGAGATGTATTCTCTAACTTACTTTCTATTTTACTATTAAAACACAAGCTCATCCTATTAACACCTACCTTAAACACAATATACTACAATCACTTATAAAGTATTGGAACTTGTAAAATAATTTACAAAAGATACACTCATAATCAATGAATCAATTATAAATATCATTAAACTAATTTTCATTTTACCGAGAAAAAAAAAGAAAAAAACAAAACAATTATATATAAATGAAACATATTTTCATATATGTTTCTTTTCATTAGTGATCTTAAATAGATGTTTAAATTATCTATAAAACAAATACCAATTATTATTCATTTTCTACAATCTAAATGCATTTGAAATAAATTTCAAATATAAAAAAGAACCAATATCCACCCAAACTAAATGGCCAATAAATCTTGTTAAATAATTCCAAAAGTTGTACAAGTCTAATCATGATAATGTTCGAAAGAATTATAGAAACATATATTTTACCAAGGATAAGTAATATTCCTATGAATATATGGTACCTTTTATATATACCATGCAAAGTGAATAATACGACTAAGGTTGTAAAAATAGGAAAATAACATTGTTTCAACTATTCTAAAGCCTTCATGGATAGTGTAGAGTTGTGGATTACATAAGCTTAAAAACTATTCTCCTCTCTTTTCATACTCATTTACAATAATATTAAATATCATTTCATAAAATTATTTCATATTTTTTTTGAGGTTAACATTTAACTAATATATTCCCCGGATGCAGGTGACACATCTAGATCGCGTGAGGATAGATCCTCCCATGCTTAGGCTGACGCCGCCCTACAATACCAGCCCTAACATGATGTGGAAACTCAAATCGTCAATCATTTATATCGACGCTTTGCCACACCTGACCGCTTGCCACACTTTGTATCACATGCAGTCACACTTTGATTATCCCTCACCACCTCTGTGCTCGTGCCACATGCGTTCAAAAGGCACAGAAGATCCTCATTCTGCTATCTCATTGCTGCTCCAGTCGGTCTCAAGAGCCATCGTTGTTATTCCCCTCGCCATCACTCTGTTGCTCTAGCTTGCCTTGCGCACCTCCACTTCTCTCCCTGCTGCATGCCCCCTGTCGCGTGCCTTCCTGCTGCGCGCCCCTCCCCTTGTGCTTCTCCTTGCTGCACACCCCTTGCTACGAGCTTCCCTGTTGTGTGCTTCCCTGCTGAGTACCCCTCCCCCCGTGTTTCTCCCCGCTGCACGTCACCAACGGCGAGCACCTCTGCTGTGTGCCCCCCTATTGCGCTCCCCCTTGCTGCGCTCCTTTGTTGCATGCCCTGCAGCTATGCGTCCCCCTGCTCTTGGCCCAGTCTCACTGCCGAAAACCCTTTCTCTCCACGAAAACCTCTCCATGGCCCCGCAACAACGTCAAAATCTCATCAAGGGAAGCCACATAGGCGCGTTCTCAGGGCGCTATCATTGAGGCCAAGACCAACGTCTAGAATCCATTGAAGGTTCCTCATCAGGAAGCCATGAAAGGCAGGCTACTCAAATGCTTGACAACACATAGGGAGAGAATGTCTTGACTCCGGAGAAGACTAGGGGCATAAGAGGCCCCAAAAAATCTACCATAGCGCATTTTGAGCCGCCCACACCTCGAAAAACCGAGCCACTCCCTGTTCACGAGCCTGCAGAGTAGGAGACAGAGATTTGGATCATGGATTCGGATGGATTCTGGACCAGAGTTTTAAATGCATAGTACCTTGTTGCTCCTATCATCCGCGCGACCCCTCCGAAGCCTCCGCGTGAGCCCACAACTGAGGAGGAAGCCATTGCACATGAATATGGATGCTTCATCGAGGAGGAGGACCTCGCGATAAAGGAAAATGAAGGAACACCATGACTGCTTGGTAGCACAATTCATTTATGTTTTTTGTCAACTCAGGACATACTTCAGCGATTTTGTTTTCATATGTGTCACTGAATATTTTGTAAACATGATTGTATGACTCTACTAAGGGGTTGGTTTCCTCCCAAGAAGTAGCCCAAAACCTATTTATTTTGAAAGCTACCAAGGCAGGGATTGGCTAAGCACCACTTACCATCTTAGCCCAATGCCTCTGTAAAGTTTCTTTTATGATCTAATATAGTTTAGCCTAACTTAAAAAAATAAACATTTAACTAATACATTCAAATCTCCGTTAAATTGGAAATGAGAACATTAGCAATCATTAAAGCTATTTCCAACTCAGTTATTTAGTGCAAAATGAGAAAATTTGGAGAAGTTGGGAGCAATACTAGAATTTGATGATCCAGAGCACACATTTTCTATCCAAACCCCTATTTGACATGTGAGGACAAAATCGATATTACCTACATCAAAATTTTTAGTCTGTTACATTGACATTTAGCTGCACCCACTCCTTGTCATAAATCATAGTGGGTAATTATAGGCTACTGTTAAATCTATACCTATATACTACTGCTAATCTAGTAACACATTACTTGGTAGGGGTAACGCATGTCACCATAGGTTTGGTGAAGTAGTAATTGAAAAAAACAATGAAATTGTGTTGTGATTTATCCCAAATTCTAGTCCACATATAAGGCTACTGGTTACTTTAGGTTTCCATGGGCCATAATATTCAACTTTTCTCTGGTCAACACTATGTTTGCTCTGCTTTGGAGGTTCAACTTTGCTTCATTAACTTCTAAGGTTTTTTCTCAAAGTTGGATTTGCTTTTCTATAGTAACTTGCAAAAGTTTTAACCAATGTTGGGTCTGCTCCAATGATTATACTTTGCTTTGATAATTTCCAATGCTTTTACTCATTGTTGGGTTTTCTTTTCTCTAGTAGATATGGTTAACTTGAGGATTTTTAATTAGAATCTTGCATTTTACATAGTAGTTCTCTAATTCCAACTACATGTTTTCCATATTTGTTGGCAATAGATTACAAATTTATAGGTTTGTAGCCTTTGAATATCAAATAGATTACAAATTTTACGTTTGTAGGCTTCAATTTCTCATTGAAACCCAATATCTTGGCTTTGAGCTGTGTAAGTAACTTGAAGCTCGTGCAAATGTTTACAGTGTATGTGACCACTACTAGATAATTTATGTAAATTATTCACAATACAATGCATTTGCAAATATTGTTTGGAGAATTAAGTTTCTGATTTTCATTTTTCACATTGGAGAGTTTGAATAAATATCTTTTTCCTTGTGTTGCTTTGATGTAATAGACTATATAAACTAAAATATCAACCTCAAATAAAATAGTGGTCATAGATATCCAAATCTAATTTTAGTTCATGTAAACTTCCCCTTGCAAGGAGCATTAACATAACATAGCATCTAAACCACTTGTTAATTGGGATTTGGTCTAACAAAACAATTTAAATTTTTGTGCACATTTACCATTAGATTAAAAAAAATCCCAAACTAGGGCTTTTCTTGGTGGGTATTGTTGACAACTCTGTGTCAACTACCCTATAACAGTGCACATTTTTTCAAAGTATTCCATTGTGTTCGAGTAGTTAGACATCTAGAGATCATCATTATTCTTCAACATTTTTGTCAAGATTGTAAACCCAAATTCTACAAGCCCGTGGGCTATATGTTTATAAAGCCATATAACACACTTAGGTATGATTAAAATTTTTAGCAAATAGTTTCACTCTAGGGAGTTTTTTTAACCTCAACTAATTATTTGTGTTTTTCCTAAACATCAAATGATTAGCAGAATTTTTCTCCCAGACATACCCAAAAGTTAGAGTAGGGATTGATAGTGATGTCTTAAGTGAGTCCTAGTATATAAAGTTGATATAAATTATCATGCTAGATCATGTCTAAAAGTCTTGCAGAATTTGGTTAAGTCTAAGTGTCTAATTTTAATTATTAAAATTCCCCGCTAGTCTGGATTTTAATAATTATTTTGATATAAATTTAAAAATGTAATGTCTATAGAAGTTGATGGGGGTATGGGTACTTATAATTAGAAACTCTACACCTCAACTCTCTATCTAGACAAATTTTGTAGGGTTGAAATAATGTCCATCCCCTTAAATTAATTTTATTTATTTTTTTCTGGCAAAAAATTCGCTGAAAAATGGTCAGGAAAATTAAATGAGAGAAAATAATATTCTCTCTAAGTGGAAAAAAACGTTTTTGGATAAGATTGACTTTCCCGAGGGAGATTAAATTTGAAGGACTCATTTCCAAGGCAAAAAAATCCCACAAAAAATTCGATTGGCTAGGAAAAAATAATTTCTTGAGGAAAATCAATTTTTTGGTCCAAGTGGTTAAATTGAATGAGATAATTTGCAGAAAAATATTTTGTGGCCCTCTATTAAAGGTAAAAAATCAGTTTTTTAAGGAAAATCGAACTTTTGGACCATGTTGGTTAATTGAAGGGGGGTTTTTCAAGGAGAAAAAATTGAAAAAATTATTTTTTGGAACGGAATCAAATCCTTCATCAAGGATTAAAATTTTTCTTCTAGATCAAGGGTTAGGATAAAATTTTGGCATGGATCAAGCTCCAACTAGCTGATATTCTCTAGGATCAAGTCAAATTTGTGCACTTCATTAGACCTAGCCATTTTCCACTTGAAAAAGGATCTAGATCTCTCATTTTCTTATAAATTAAGCATGAGGCTCCTCATTGTAACATCTTTGGATGATGTAATTGACTCTGGAAGCTCTGTAATATTTTCTTTGATTAATAAAAGAAAAAGCCGTTGGGGAAAAACTATGGTGTATGTCTTCAACTTGTTATGGTAATATAATTCTAATGATTTGTGCTTAATTTTCTACAAAGTTTAAGCTTGTTATTTCCATTAGCATATGGGATTTATTGGTTGCTTGTTTGCCACCTCTATTTGGATTGGGGAAACATTGTTGGTTGGGTAGGTATTGTTGAAGAATGTTACTAGTGTCCGTCTTCATAATTGTATTTGAGTCATGTATTTATGGAAAGAAAGAAAATAAAGATTATTTATAAAAGGAAAATTTTATTGACTTATTAAAGCATAGATTCATGCTTGCGTCAATGGTCAATAGGTCAAAGCACCCATTGTGTGTTCTAGGATTTTTGTTGAGTCAAAGTCAAATTTATTATGTAAGAAACCCTTCTTGGGTTCGTGGTGTTAAAGAAAGAAATTTATTTTGTCATGTCAAACCTTCCATCCATCAAGTTGTCCTAAAGATTTTTGAAATTGGCTCCAACTTCATCTTCTATAAGTCGACTCCTATTATTCAAGTCAAACTCAATTTACAAGCAGAAACAACTACATATACCTAAGTGAACTCGACCCATCTTGAAGCTATCGAGAAGTTCAGATATAATTACAAAACAACGAAGTTAGGGTAAAGGACAACGAATTTTTGAGTAACTATAGGACCAAGACATCATTACAGGATTGCAGTATCACATCATTGCAAGAACAAAGTATTGATTACATCACTAAGGTATCACATCATTGCAGGAACGAAGTATTGAGTATAAGATCGAGGTATCATATCATTGCAAGATCTAAGTGTTAAGTACAAGACTGAGGACCGAAGTATTAGAAGACTACAAAATCGAAGTTCTCTATTATCACAAGAACTAAGGAAGCCAAGGTTACATAAAGAAGGACAAACATCTTGAGGAACTACTTGTCACTGACTTATAAAGAAATGGACTAGCAGATGTGTTGTCTCTAAACAAGGTTGACTTAATGGATGGAAGGTGTTCTTGGTCTAGGTAAATAGGGTCTTGGTCATCTCAACTTGATTTGAATGTACTATTGGAAGAGTTTAACTGGGTTTTCCCCTTCCTAGAGGGTTTTTCCTGGTTGAGTTCCTATCTATGGTGTCTTTGTGACCTTATTATTTTTGGCATTTGTCTTGATGATGAAAATAAAATAGTAATAATAACGAAGATCAAATATAGTAATCACAAGAACTTGTTAAGGTATAAGAGAAATTGAGCTAAAGAATCTAGTCTAGATGTTGCCCTAGAATTCTCAACAGATCTAGTGGATTCTTGTTTGAACCATTGGAGTTGCTTCTTTGTGTGTAATCCAATCCCTTTTGAAACTAACAAAATCTTTTGAAGTTGTGTAGAAAATATGTATGTGATCAGATATCAAACATTTGGAGTAATTCTTGTATGAATCTTTATCTCCTCGAGTCAAGCATTTGGAATAATCCTTGTTTGGATCTCCATCTCCTTGGCACATAACAACTAAGAACCCATAGTGGGATTCTCAAAAGCTCATTATAAGAATATCTTTGAATGGAGTTTCCTGCATCTTGTTATACCAAGATCATCTATTTATAAATTTATCTCATCGATTTTCAAGCACTTTCATTGATCTATTTGCTATTTCTAGAGCTATATTATCTGATCTATGGGCAGAGGTGTCCTCATACCCATAGATTACACTTGTACATTATTTGTAAATATTTTTCTAACCTTGTATATAGATCTTGTAGATAATTTTCTTGTGTATCTCGTGTTTCTTTTTGCAGATCTAAAGAGGGAAGATAGGATTTGTTAATTTGACAGCTCAGGGACGAATTCCCTCCTTTGGACAACCTTCCTCATCAAGAAATACCCCTCCTAGCCCTTGGAAGAATTGAATTTGGTTGAGGAAAAATATATTTTTAATATGGAATCCCACATGTGCACAAAAGGACAGGTTGGCCCAAAAGATAAATTGGACACCCTCAAAAACCTATAAATACAAGTCAAGTGAACCTCATTTGGACATCATCATCAAGCATTTTCTTCTCTCTTATTTCGTTTGACTGTGACAGGTCTAGGGTTGGTTTGTGAAATTGGTTCATACAAGTCCGAAATTGCAGGGCCTGAGCTCGCACGTGTGGATTAGGGTTTTGATCCGTAGCCGCAGGGTTGGAACATGGAAATCTCGACTGTAGTCACACGCATACATGGTTCACCGTGCGATTGTGACCTAGGGTTTTTCATAACAATTGACTGCATGCTAGGAACTTTGATTTTGATTAGTATTGTTGTTGGGTTCATCTTTTGGATATTGTATGGTTGGTTTTGCTGGATAGTCTTGTGATTGATGAATTGAAACATTGTACTCTCTTGTTGCCGAACATTTATGAAAATCTAATAAGAAGAAGAATTTGAAAGAGTTCCCCCCCTTATGGGTTTTTCCTTGGTCTTTCACCGAAGTTGGTGTCTCTTATTGTTCATTGCATTTATTGTTTTATCTGCAATTGCTATTGATCATTGGAAGATTAAATTGTTTTTGAAAGATTGCTAATTGAAAATGAGAATTGGGCTAAACTAATTGTAACAACACAAAACAATGTAAAATTAATAGGAATTTTGATCTCTATCATCTGATCTAATTTTTTCCAGGTGCATCCACACTATATTTGAAGAAAAATCGAAATTTTAAGGCCAAATCTATCCTAGCTTGGACAACTAGGGTTTGAAATATCAACCTTTGCTCTAGAAAAAATGTTTTCTAAAGATCCATTGATATTTTTGCTTAGATTTGGATCAATTTTTTTTAGGAAAGCCGTAAGGGTTTGAGGGAGGATTTCCTCCTCAAATTTGAATTTTTTGGGGGTATTTTGATCCCATAAATTTTTGTAATTTTTTAAAAGAATTTTTCGTGGGCTTATTCATTCTCCTTGCAAGATGAGAATTTCGGGCCATCTCTTCTTTCAAAAGTGATTTTTTTTGGGGAGAATTTATTCATAATTTTTTTATAATTTTTTTGAGGGATTTCTTTTGGGTCTAACAATTTTTTTATTTTATTATTTTTTTTTTGTGTAGGCCAAAGGGTTCTTTCATCATTTTGATTCCTTGCAAATTTCTTTTTATTGGGTTTTACTAATCATATTTTGCAGGCCCACAAAGGGTTTTGCTTGAGGGAGCCAAGGGCTTAGAAGCCCTTCCTTTCATTGATCAAAAGAGGGTTTACAGTGATTTTTTTTTAGCATTTTCAAAATTGAAATCCTAAGAATTTTCCCTTCAAAATTTAATAAAATTTAAATCGATTTTTAAGCCCTATCCTGGAGCTAGCCGTAAGCATATTAAGACTGATTTTTCTAGGCCAACAACTTATTTGCATCAATGATGTGGGGTATTTTTGGAAGCTAACGTTGTTGCCTCGTCTTGAAATGTGTAACTAGGTTCGATCTTCATAATGTCTATTGTAATCATGATTTTATGTATTTGATGAAAACATTTTTTTTTTTTTAAATTATTTTCATTCTAGATGCATGGGTTTCATGCTCAACATAAATTTATTTATAGGTCAAGCACACATTGAGTGCTTCTAGGTTTGTCATAGAATTATGAAGACAAAAGTCATTTTCATACATGTAAGACCCTTTTGGGCATCTTGAATTATGTAAAAGAAATTTATTTGAGTCATAAAAGACCCTCCAAGGCCTTGTCAACCAGCTGCAACAAGTTGGACTACATGAAAGATCAAGTCAACCTCATGGAGGCAATTCATACCCTTGGAAAGCCTATATATAAGAAGGAACTCAACCTCATTTGGAGAGAAGGCAAACAAATTCGATCTCCTCAAGAAATAAGCTGGAAAAAGGACGAAATCAAGGATATGAAGAAGAAGAGCAAGGTTGAAGTTTTGGACCTGTCTCTGTCTCTTGTGTTAGAGTTTCTAAAGTTGTTGGGCAAGTCAAAATTGCAAAAGAAATTGTCGGGGAAGTCGAAATTGTAGAAGTTGTTGGGCAAGTCGAAATTGTGAAAATTGCAACTCTGAAATTCTACTGCAGTTTCTGATTTATTTCTCCTACTTATTTTCACAATCAGTTATTTATGAAAACCCTTCAGTAAATTCTACTGCAGCTATCACATTTATACATATAAAGAAAAGAACAATAGAATACAAGCACAAGAACCAATCACATCAACACAATTATTTTTGGACAATTTTCCCCGGGAAAAACCAATGTGGGAAAACCAGTGCAACAAATGAGAGTTTATATATTAATTTTCAACAACAATTTCTTTACAAGGAATGATTCACAAAATATCTGAGAAACTACAGGAAGACACTTGAGATAATTTTTCTCCTGATCTCTAGAGAACTTCTGACACCCGAGAGACACCCTATCTCTCTCGCGTCACCTCTGCATCCTTCTCTGTGCAAAGAATGTGTGGGATTGTGTCATTGCTGCACTGTCCCTCTATGTTGCTTCTCTGTTCTTCTACTTCCTTCTTCCTCGAGTTTTGATTGCTGCTGAAGCCCTCCGCTTCCTCTGCCGTTGCAACTCTCCCTCTGAAATCGAATTCTATACTATGAGAATCGACTTCCCTCGAGTTACTGAGTGTTTGCCCAACTCACTTTCCAAATGACCCTCAAGCTTCTTTTATAATCTTCTCATTGACAAATCAATGACTCAGATTAGTAGTCTAACCAATGGCTAAGATTAAATCTTGACTTGATCTTTGTTCTCTCGAAGATTCACACTTTGCTTTATTAATACCCATTAATTATTTAATTTCCCTAAGTTTAGATTTAGGGTCCCCATTAAAATAATTAATTATTTTAATAAAACATGAGCTGAGTGGAATTTCTACAAACGGTTTCTAGGTTATTTGGAATGTTGGTGTCCAAGCCTCCTCATCAAATTTGAGACTTAGATCACTTTCTAATGCTACAAAAATTGCAAAAGAAATTGCTGGGAATTCAAAATTACAAAAGTTGTTGGGCACGACAAAGTTGTAAAAATAGTTGTTGGGAAAGTTGAAATTGCAAAAGTTGCTAGAAAGTTGTTGGAGGTCAAACTTGTTGGAAAGTCGTTAGGGGTCGAAATTGATGGAAAAGTTGCTAGGGTTGAAGTTGTTGTTGGAAGGTCAAAGGTTGTTGCTGCAAGTTGTGTAAGGAAAGCTCATCAAGAAGGAACACTAACTTGGTCTTGGAGCGGTCTTTGACAAGGGTCTTAGGTATTGGAATTTGTCCTTTGAAGATTCCATGAGAAGTGAAGAATTCTTGGGTTTTCCTCTCATGAAGAGAGATTTTGGCCCTAGCTCGTAGCCTACATTTTGTATCCTCTTGTCTCTTTGATCTTCATTGTTTGGTAGTTGATTGATGACAGAGAACACAATAATAATCAAGTGAAAGAAGAAGTTAATAATAAGTACCTCAAGTTAAGTAAAAGAACATCACAAGCAGTTATCAAAGTAAGATAAATCACCTAATCTAGTTGCTCCTAGATTTCTCAACACCTTGCAAGTGAACCTTTCATTGAAGTTCAAGCCATTGTTTTTTTGCAGAGATTTTTCACCCAATTTATGAGCTTGAAATTCAAAGCTTTCAGAGGCTTTTGTCTCTTAGGCCAAGAGCATTTGTAGCCTCTAAATCACCAAGGTCAAGAGAAAAAAAGTCTCTTCTATCTTTATTGAGGGTTGCTACTGATCAGTGATTGGAAACTAGTTCATTTTGTGCAATCCATTTGTTATCCCATTGTAACTTGAAGAAGATCATGCCGTGTGAACCTCTATCATTTGTAATTCCTATTCAAAGGTTTCAAAGAGTCGTTCTCTTTGTCAAAGGGTCACTCTTGCAACTTTATTAATAAAAAATTGCTTGGCTTGAGGGAGCTGGGGACCTTGATCCCTTGGTATCCATTTTCTCCTTGTTTAAAAGGGTGACCTTGTTGACTCACTAACTTATATCTAGTCACTAACTCATTCCTTGCATTTGCTAACTCTATTTTGCATCCTAATTTCATTTCTTGTCTTGCATCATTTAACTAATTGCCTGATCTAATTGCATTTGAAATTTCTCGTCTTGTTTCACTTGCTATTGATGATCTAAAGTGGTTTTTTCTACAAATTAGCAATCTCATTTTCCATCTTCAAGTTGTGTTTACATCATATAATTTTCACTTATTCCATTGTCTAAATTAAGTGAATAACATCATTAACAAACACACAAAGGCATTGTAGGATTTTGCTCTAACTCATCTAATCTAATTGTCATCCATTAACAAACACACAAAGGCATTGTAGGATTTTTCTCTAACTCATCTTTGTTTCATTGAGTAATTACTATTGCTTCATTGGTTATTGTCACAAGCTAATAATCTTGTGCTCAAAGTAACTATTTCACTTTTGATTATAAGCATATTAGCATTTATTTCTTTGAAGCATCTTGATATCATTTTATCTCATTGAAGCATTGTATCTTGCATTTTAATTTTAGAGTTAATTTTGCATCCTTAAAATCTACCTCCAAGCATAAATTTGGTTGTAAAGAAAGTTAATGCAACCTTTTCCACTAGTCAATTTAAGAACTAGATCCTTACTCAATGATTAAAACATGTGACCCTGCAATTATCTTGTGGGCAATCCCTTGTAGGAACGAAGACACTTGGGTTGTTAGAAGTCTTGGGTAGGTATCATTAATGAGGCCTTAGGCTCCTTCCCCAATACTTCTTTCTACAACCTTGTTTAAGACTAATTTCTGACAATTGAGTAGAAGGTCTTCACCTTAGATTAGGCATTTAACTTAAAATTAACCAAGACTCATGCATCACACTTAGTCTTGCATTTCATTTATCACTCATTTGGTTATTTTACCTAGAATTGTGGGCTATTTATTTCACTTGCAAAATTTACCCTTACATCCTTGCACTTGTCAATTTCATGCTCATTGTATCTTGAATTGCCATATCATTGTTGAGCATCTCTTTTACTTGAAGTAAAAACTTACATTTTCTTGCAAGGTTTATTTGAAAGCTTATTGCTTATATTCTAGTTGCTTTTAATCTCTTGATCTCTTATACTAACACTTGTCTTGCAACATTGTCTTTCTTGTAACTTGGAATATTATCTTGTGCAAGTATTTACATTTGAGCATTGTTATTAAGGAACTAGTCTATCATCTTATCTATCTTGTTAAGTGGCATAATGATTTAATTAAATTTATCCTTAATGTCTACATTGTTCAATAATAATCTATCTTGCTAATTAATTTAAAATCAAGTTATCTAGAAAGGTAATTGCCTTGCCCTTAGTCTCCTAGAACTTGCTGTTTTCAGTGAGTTTTCCTTCACTAACCATCTTTAAGGACTCCCCCCCTTAGCTTGCCTAGGAGAGGGTTTAAACAGAGTGAGTAGGGAATAGATGACAACCCCTACTCTGAGCGTTGCACCATAAAGATTATACCTTGTGGGGTTGGAAACTTTTCCCACATTTAGGTGTACATTTTAGGTGACAACAGGGATAATTATTGTAATCCTAGCTCGAGACTCTAGAGTATTGAATTAATCTAGACTATTGAAGCACTAAGTTCTTTGAGCACATATCACTTCAATATTCTAGCTACGATTTTCTAGGGGTGCAAGGAACCACCTGTTGCAACAAAAAATAACGACACTCATGAACACATATAATGACACATAATTTGACACTTGTGAATCTACATAGAATGTAAATGACACACGTGAAAAGCAAATGGATGTCATCAAAATTTCACTTGACAAGCAAGGTAGATTTGAAATTCTAGGCCTGGTTGGGGGCAACTTGTAAAGATGCAAAACCTAACATGGGAGGACAGGGAACTATTAATTAGCTTCCTTTTACCTATTTGTAAGGGATCATTCCAAGTTCACAGTCCAAAATACCAACACCCAGCAATTCTATTTCAACAAAAATCACATTGTTATTTTGCTTTTCATTTGATCATTTATTGAAGATTTAGTCATCGAAAGTTGAATCAATATTTATATTCTTAAATGCAATATTTGAAATCTCCTATAGAAGATGTTCGACTAGAAAATAAACTATAGATGGCCTTTGAGTTCAAGCTACAAATACATATTTTGGTTCCAATTTTGTAAGAAAATAAATGTTAGCATTATTATTTAATGTAAAATGTGAATAACCAATTCTCACAAAATGTAGAAAGAATGTACAATTTGCTTCAGAAAGGTCCCTGTAATTTTAAAATTTATGTTTTGAGAAATGTCCTCAGAAAATAGCCTATATGTGATGAACAGTCATAAAATTATCCACACATATCAATGCAAAATATCTTGTTATCTTGAAAGATTGAAAAAGAAAAATGTATTTTTAATGAAATATACCAGGATGTATACCTCATATAGCAAATGAACACCCATATGTCATGTTCATTTGCATTTAAAAAAAGAGGCTATCTATATTTAGCCTGTTGGCTTCGATTCTTTTGCACAATGGCAAGCCCATGATACCACAACATGGGCATGCTCAATTAACTACAAAACTTATCAAAATATTGGTATCATATTAGATTTGCTTCAGAAGGGTTCCATGTGACAGGAATTGCAACTGCAGCCCTCATGAGAAGATATGCAAGAACGAAAAGCACCATGATTTTGCATTTATTTCAATTTTATATGTAGAGAAAATAGCGCATCTTGCTCAGAACTGGCTTTCTGCATTTATGTTTAACTAATTATGTATCAAGCTAAAGTCGATCTTTTGCCTTTTGCATCCCTTGTCTGCAAAGAAATCAACAGAGTTAAGACAAGAAGGCAAACCAATACAACTTAAAAGAAACAGATTTGAGGATTGATAATTATTTTGCATTTCAGTAGAATTAATGCTAATGGATTTAACTATGCCTATCTTCTTTTGCTTGGGGATTGTGTTCCTTTGTTGACATTCTTATTTTTCCTCACTTTATTATATCCATAGTTTAGACAGGTCATCTGTGTGTGACATTGTGCGCAGATGTGTGTGCCAGAGAGAGAGAGAGAGAGAGAGACCTTAGCTGCAACAGAAGTTTTAGAATTCAAGAATTCATTGTATATGGTATATAGTCTATGCTTCTCACTTTCAGGCACTGAAGGTCTAGCCTTGACCACAACAGATTCTAAAATTCTGTGTGTTATAAGGGGGTGTGCTGCTGAAGTGCCATAAGCCCCACTCGTACCACTTTCAAGAAAATCATGAACAGATTCAAGTTGTGCATCAGATAAAAGCGCTTGGAGATCAGCACCACTGAAACCTTCTGTAATAGAGGCTATGGAACCTAGATCAACATCACTTGCCAATGGAAGCTGATTACAAACAGAACATTGAGCATGATTAGAGACAACAGAAAGTGATAGACTAGTACAAAGAGTCTTAAAAATAAGACAATTAATAAGAACAGCTTGGCATATAGGAAAAAGGAGGATACCAGGATAGTATGTAATAGATGGAGGGACTAAAACCACCATCTGTGTGAATTCTATTAAGAGTAAACAGGTGAAAACATTCTCATTATAATTTGAGAATTATATTTGTAACAAAATCATTATGAATTTTAAAATCCTGTTTCTATGATTTCCAGTTTTCTTACAATACCCGAGTTGGCTGTTCATAGCATATAATCACTAGGGCAATGCTCTGCATTTTTTTACCAATATATTTTATTCTATTATTTCTCCCCTTACATGCATCCAATAGATGTTCTGATTTTTCTACCCTTAACATACTGCCTCAAATATACCGAAAGAGGGAGTATGCTTTGGCCGCTTCCTAAGAGTCACACCTGTAGTACATAGATCCTAGTAAAGTTCATATGTGTGAAAATTTGGTCAATAACACATTTAGATTCTGTACAAGGAGAAGTCCAAGTGCTAAGGCTCTGGAAATGAGGAAGAGTTGTCATCTCCAAAATTATATTGACTTATGGCTTATGCCATGCATTAGGTGCAGCTGCAGATGTAGGAGATAAAAATTAATCCGTAAAAGATAAAATCACAAAATACAATGGGTATTGCTCAAGGACTAATTGAAACCCAGATATGATAGGAATCCAATTGCCAAGATTTGCGGGATACTAGAGATCTAAGTACAATAAATGGGGATGAAATCCAACCCTTTCCACAAAAATCTTTTTTCAAAAAGTCTTTACTAATGAAAGTTGCAAAATAGAGGACTTGTAAACCATCTATATACATGGGCAACCATAGGAGAAAAATTTTCTCCCCAATGCACAATTCCAGCCAACAGCCTCACATGCTCCTAAGACAGCAGCCCTTCAGATGCTTCTCATATATCATGTTCAGCTCACTTGCCTGATCAACATAATCATCTAACAATGGTGGTTCAACACACATGAGGTGCATTAGCCTTTGTTTCATATGAAGATTTTGTAGGAATTTATAGGGTAAGTTCCTTATAGATCAAACACCAAAGGTCACCGCTCACAAACATATCACAGATCTATACACCAGTATTTGACGTGGTTAAAAATTAAAACCCTCGAAGAGGGAAACAGTGCATAACCTGAGCCAATGCGGCCACTTCAGGCAATTTATTAATATAAAGAAAGAAAATTTACATAAGCTTCTCTCATAAACGGTCACCGGACACATGACCCTCCATGCTCTATAAATAGAGATCATGGACCAATCGGGTGTTAAGCCACGAATCAAGTGTCGGTAATACCGAGGAGAATGAACCATTGGATCACTACATATCGTGACCATCGGATTATAAGTTACAAAAGTACATACTAAAGAAACACACTTTACCTAACTTTACGCTAGACCAAGTTATACTTAACTATTTCCTATGTGTTGGAATATCCTAACATCCCCCCTTAAGGACAATTTGGGATAGGATTGAAGGATTTACAAAGGTGACACAATAGGAGAAGGAAGGAGGCATTAGAGCCTATCCCCCCCTTAATGATAACTTTCCTAAACACCAAACATAGATCGAAGTTTGGTAAACTTCGCTTCTTTGAGAGCTTTTGTAAGATATAAACAACTTGATCATTGGTTGAACAATAGTGCACTTCAAGAATGCGATCATGAATGAGCTTTATGATGAAGTGCATGTGTAGCTCAATGTGTTTGCTGCGTTGATGCGGAACTGGATTTTTGCATAGCTGAATGGCACTCTGATTATCACACAAAAGTGTAGTTGGATGTCGCTGATGAAGACCAAATTCGGATAGGATCTGGCGAAGCCCCAGGGCTTCCTTGTTGGCTTCAACAACACCATGATACTTTGCTTCTGTTGAAGAAAGAGATGGAACTTTGTTTCTGACAAGACCATGTAATAGGTCTTGAACCATGAGTGAATACATAACCTGCAGTAGACTTTCGATCATCAGGGTCACCAGCCCAATCAAAATCAGTGAAACCAACCAATAATGGAGATGCTCCTGCACTGTAATGAATCTCGAACTGAATTGTACCTCGAACATATTTAAGTATTCTTTTAGCTGCTTTCCAGTGACTTTCATGTGGTTTGTGCATAAACCAAGCAACAAGACCAACGACAAAGGAAAGGTTAGGACGAGTATGGGTTAGATACAGAAGTTTACCAACAAGTTGATGGTATAAGGTAGCATCAACCTCAGGGGAAGTACAAGTGACTGAAAGCTTGACTCCAAACTGAAAGGGAGAAGGGGCTGGCTTACAATCTTCCATGTGAAAGTGGCATAGAAGATCATAGGCATACTTGGACTGAGAAAGGGTAATACCTTCTTTGGATTACAAGACTTGAAGACCAAGGAAATAATGCAAGTGTCCTAAGTTTGTCATTTCAAACTTCTTTTTGAGGCTAGACTTCACATCGTTTATATGGTTGGGATCACTACCAGTAAGGATAAGATCATCAACATAAAGAACAAGGATGATTAAGGACTTACCCACTTTCTTGGTGTAGACAGTGTTGTCAGAATGACATCTAGAAAAGCCATTATCTAAGAGAAAGCTATCCATTTTGGCATACCAAGCCCGAGGGGCTTGTTTGAGACCATAGAGAGACTTCTTAAGGCAACAAACAAGGCTAGAGCCTTTTTGGATAAAGCCAGGGGGTTGTTTCATGCAGATTTCTTCATGCAAGTCCCCACGTAAGAATGCGGATTTAACATCCATCTGACGGACTTCCCATTTAAAGGAGGCAACAAGGGAAATAACAAGGCAAATAAAATTCATTTTGGCAACAGGGGAGAAGGTTTTAGTATAGTCTGTTGAGATTTTGTGTAGTTGGGGTAGCATCGGGTGTGCTCTAGCCCTGATATTTTGTGGAGGGGCTAAGACACACTCGAACTCCAAAACACAGAAAGTGTTTGGAGAAATTTCAGCTGGTGTTCAAGTTATTGAAATAATTAATTATTTTAATGGATTTCCTAAGTCTAAACCTAGGAAAATTAAATAATTAAATTGAATTAATTAACACATGTGATGAAATGTTCTAAGTGACATGGATCAAGAAGTCTTTTAATCTTAGCCGTTGAGGAATATTTTAATCTCGGTCGTTGATGAGATCAATGAAAAAGTATAAGAGAAAGGCTTGAGGGTCAGTTGGAGACACACACACAGAGACAGATCTGGAATTCTAGGGCAGGGTTTGCTAAGAATTTCCAGAAGAGTTTTCTGCAGTGAGGGGTAGTATTGGTTGATGGGATGATCTGATTCCGGAGCCAAGAGACAACAAGAGGCAGAGGAGCAACTTTCAAGGACAACGTAGAGGAGAAAGGGCAACAACAGCAACTACGCAGTGTAGAGGCTTCAACCGATACACAAGTGCTACAAAGGCCTAGGAAGGGGCAACGCTGCAGCTTCAGAGGGTTTCAGAATTACACAGAGGCCTCCAGAGGCAGCATAAGGACTGCATCACCCACTCTGGGGTTATGCAGTCCCTCTCTGAGCAGTGTAGAGGCATGCAGAGCCTAGCAAGGCTGACGTTGGGGCTTCAAGGGCAACGCTGGGGTTTCTAGGGCCAGATCTGGGCTGAGTCTTGTAAATTAATGAGGGTGTGGATCAGTCAGAATTTTGGTCTAGAACAACAGGTTAGCTGCAGATCTAATTTTATTCTTTGTCAGGTTTTCCAGATCTGGAACCCAGGTTTGCTGTACTCAAATTCTACTTAATAAAATAAACCTCATATTCGTTGCACTGGTTTTCCCGCTTTGGGTTTTTCTGGGGACTTATGTCCAAAAATCAGTGTGTCACTTTGTTTGAATGAGAATAATATTCAGTAAATGATCTGCATGTGTAGGCTGTTAGTTGTGTTTACTTCGGTATTTTCTGAATCTAATTTCTGAAAATAACTTGTATAATTTAATCAAGTAGAAGTAAACCATGATACTGCAGTAGAATTTTCACATGGTATCAAAGCGATATCAGATCAAGCTGAATCTCCAGCAAATCAACTGAAGAATATTTTTTTCTACAGGGTGGCAGCAGAAGCAGCAGAGATTCGGAAAAGGAAGATTGGCAGCAGGAGAACGCAGATCCAGGAAGGGACAACGCTGTAGCTACAGAAGGCCATCAGGCTTACGCAAAGCCTTCCCAGGCTAGCGTAAGGACTGTGTTACCCAGTCTGGGGTTACGCAGTCCACTTCTGACAACGCTGAGGCTACGCTGGACCAGTCAATGAGACACAGTTCAGTCATTCTTCCTGTTGCAGAAATGTCCTGCCAAGATCCGAAAGCAGTGCTTCAGATCTTCAGCAGTGCTGATGTGGTGGAGATTCTGCCGGTGTAGAATTGTGCCTAGGTAAGTCAACAAAGAGTGGGAGGAAGACAGACACTTGACAGATCTGAGCCAAATGGATTTGAGATTCGATCAAGAGGGTGATCGGAGAGTACAGTCCGATTGTGTTTGGGTGAAATATTTCCAGGAAGGAAATCAATTATTAGAGGGAGCAACTACTATAGAGGGTTTCTGAATCACCAAGAAACCCATATCCAACATTTTCTGTTGAGTATTACAACAGAAAGAGGGAGAGGAGTATCTGTTCTGACAAATCTGAGCAGATGGCGCCATATGGTCTAAGAGATCAGGATAGGTTGGATGGCATGTCCAACTTTGTTATCTAGAGGGCTAGGATCCTGACAGTCCTGGATGAATATGGCCTCAAGGACCATGCAGAGAAAGCCTTTGCTGTGCCAACCGATGTAGATCCTCTAAAGAAGTATGATAAAAATCAAGCGTGAACTAAGCGGTTGATAATGGACGAAGTCAAAGACCACGTTGTGCCTCATATTACCGGAAAGAAAACGGCAAATGAGATGTGGGGAGCATTGGACGCGATGTATTCAGGTGGCTCTATCCAAAGAAGAATGCTTCTAGAGAATCAGATGAGGTTGTTCCAGATGCAGAAGGGTGAGGAGATAGATGCCTTCCTCTTTAGACTTCAAACCATACGGGATAAGCTAATTTCCATGGGTGCAACTCGGGATGAGAGGCTCCAAGTGAGGACTGCCCTGAATGCAGTCACAGAAGAATGGGAAACATTTGTCCAAAGCATTTTGGGCAGGGCAACATTACCATCATGGGCCGACATGTGGGCAATCCTCCGTCAGGAGGAGATTAGGAGATTCACAAAGAGGCAAAGCAACAGAAGCGGATCAGCTAGAGTGAAGAAAGAAGAAGAGGATGATGCAGCCCTTCCATCAAAGGAAGGAAGAGCAACAGGGAAGAAGAAGAGGGACCTTTCCAAGGTCCAGTGCTTTAAATGTGGCGAACTTGGATACTTCGTCAACACTTGTCCTAAGAAGAAGGACAAAGGATCTTCTGAATCCAAGGCTGCAACAACAAAGGATGATGGCTCTGATGATGATGCAACCATGAGTGCTCATGTGCCTCGAGAGAAGAGGGGGGTGATATGGATCTATAGAGAAACTACAGACAAGAGTGGCAGGATCCTTGAGTCAACCCTACTCTTGGATCACATACGAGATATGGGAGCCTTAAGGCAGTAGCGGGATGAGTCGGGAGATGGTTGTAGAAGATCACAGTGAAGCAGAGGGCAGAGTTGAAGAGCTGAAGAGGGAGCAGCGTAATGCAGAGGCAGCAACAGCGTGGAGGTAGCAGCGCAGAGGCTGATGGGACTTCAACAGCGCGGAGAATCTGAGTTCACGCAGTGCAATGTTGCAGCAGTGCAGTGGCTTAAGGAGGATAGCGAAAATCAACAACCAAAAAGGGGGCTTCAGTGATGGGAGGCAACCTGACTTTTCTGTCAACAATTGGGAAGAGTCCTTTAGTTGCTTACTTCTCGACAACTAAGTTGTAGTGCAACAGTTAGCAGTGGCAGTGCTATGGGCAGCATGATGCAGCAAGTTGAGAGGGAGCTGCAGTACAAATGTGGCAGTGACATGGGCAGCAGTACTGAGAGCAACAGTGCAGTGGATGGAGGGCAACAGGCCAAGCATCAGCAGCATAAAAACCAACATCAAGATCTTGCGATACATGGTGTGGATGTATTGCTAGAGCATGTTGGAAATACTGAGAGGGGGGTGAATCAGTGTTTCTTTTCAATTGTTAATTTTACCAGTTAGATCACTTATATTTAGAACACAAAATGAACAATGATGGAATAGATAGTTTTATTAATTTCTTCTTTACAATAAGTAAAGTACAATAATGATATAGGGCTCCAACCCTAGATGAAGACTCCAATCTTCCAGGTTCCAACCTGTATTGTGCCAAGCACCGACTGGTTAGGGCTTCCTGTGCCACTGTAAAAACCATCAACTCAGCCTTAAAACTCTTTCAATGTTTGCACCATCCTTCTTCCCTTTTACCCTTGTACTTGGCCTCCTTCTAGACTGTTATTACAGACTTTGCATGGCCCAAAACTGCCCTAAACTAAGGTTCTGTTCATCACATCCAAAATGCAGATGCTTAGCACTATTCCTCAATTCTGAAGCATCCAAAACACAGGTCCAAATTTTCCACAAAGAAATATGCCCAAAACAGAGATATCCCTTGGCCTCCTTGCTGCGTTTTTCCTTCACTCTGAAATCTTCACCAAATTCTGTGTTTTTTCACTGAATTGCTGGCTTAGAAATGAATAAGCGCAAATTTATATATATAGTCGTTTATCCCTATGAAGAGACACGTCCATTGGAAGAGAGGCCGACTTTATATGACTGCATAGGTCGGCTTGACTACAGATATATATTTTTTTATTTTAAAAATTCAATTTTTCACAAACTATTGGGAGTTTCGTGGCAAGTAAAGGCTCATTGGAAAGGAAAAAATATGCTCTAAAAGATGTTATAGGAGTCAATTTGGAAGGATGCCTCTAAGGTGGTAAAAACAATTTTTCTTTGTGACTGTCCTTTATTTTTCTGTGCGGAAAGTGAATAGGACAGCATGGCTTCTCTTTTGTTTGTCTTCTGCATTATTTGGCTTATCAGTTATAGGATCATAGTGTCATCATGTAGGACATCCATGTCATCATGATAGTATCCAACATCCATATCATCATGAAGGTATAGCATTATGTATTCAATAATAGTGCAGTAATATGTCATAGTGCAGCATCATTAAGAAAGTTTCGAGGTAGTCTTCCATCCATCAAATGAGATCTTTCACATCATCATCTAGTCTTCCAACCTTCATCAAGTGTATGACTTCATCAAGTATCATCCAAGTGTATGACATCGTCATATGTCATCATCAAGTATCATCCAAGTGTATGAAATCATTGGTTAAGATCTAGATCATCAAGTGCATGCAACATTATATAAAGTATTTAGGGCTTCCTTCATTAGTGTTTTGACTTCTTCATAACTTGACATCTTCATTGATAGTATCCTAGTCAACCAAGAGTCATGGCATCATCATCTGGAATTAGGCATCTCAAGAATGTTGACATCTCGGTCAATGCCACATTGACATCAATGACAACCTTGATTAACAGAGCACACTCCGTGCTAAGAGGTATTGTTGAGATTTTGTGTAGTTAGGGTAGCATCAGGTGTGCTCTAGCCCTGATATTTTGAGGAGGGGCTAAGACACACTTGAACTCCAAAACCAGGAAAGTGTTTGGAGAAATTTCAACTGGTGTTCAAGTTATTCAAATAATTAATTATTTTAATGGATTTCCTAAGTCTAAACTTAGGAAAATTAAATAATTAAAGTGAATTAATTAACACATGTGTTGAAATGTTCTAAGTGACACAGATCAAGCAATCTTTTAATCTCAGCTGTTGATGAATGTTTTAATCTCGGTCGTTGATGAGATCAATGAAAAGGTATAAGAGAAAGGTTTGAGGGTCAGTTGGAGACACACACACAGAGGCAGAGCTGAGAAACAGATCCAGAATTCTAGGGCAGGGTTTGCTAAGAATTTCCAGAAGAGTTTTCTGTAGCGAGGGGTAGTATTCGCTGAGGGGATGATCTGATCCCGGAGCCAAGAGACAGCAAGAGGCAAAGGAACAGCTTTCAAGGGCAGTGCAGAGGAGCAAGGGCAGCAACAGCAACTGCGCGGCGCAGAGGCTTCAGCCGCTATGCAAGCCTAGGAAGGGGCAACACTGTAGCTTCAGAGGTTTTCAGAATTACGCATAGGCATGTAGAGCCTAGCAGGGCTGGCATTGGGTCTTTAAGGGTAGCGCTGGGGTTTCTAGGGCCAAATCTGGGCTGAGCCTTGTAAATCCCATTTGAGGGTGTGGATCAGTCAGAATTTTGGTCTAGAACAGCAGGTTAGCTGCAGATCTACATTTATTCTTTGTCGGGTTTTCCAGATCTGGAACCTAGGTTTGCTGTACTTAGATTCTACTTAATAAAATAACCCTCATATCTGTTGCACCGGTTTTCCCGCTTTGGGTTTTTCCGTGGACTTATGTCCAAAAATCTGTGTCACTTTGTTTGAATGAGCGTAATATTCAGTAAATGATCTGCATGTGTAGGCTGTTAGTTGTGTTTACTTCGGTATTTTATGAATCTAATTTCTGAAGATAACTTGTATAATTTAATCAAGTAGGATAAGTAAACTATGATATTGCAGTAGAATTTTCCCATATTCAATGCCTTCAACTTGTGAAAATCCTTTAGCAAAAAGACGAGCTTTATGTTTATCCACTTTTCCATCTGTTCCAAACTTTGTTTTGTAAACCCATTTGCATCTGACAAGTTTTCTTCCCTTTGGAAGAGGAACAAGATCCGAAGTATCGTTTGCCAATAAGGAACGATATTCTTCATTCATAGCTGCATCCCAATTTGGATGACTTGGAGCTTCTTCAAAGGTATCTGGATCATAATTTTCTTGAACTCAAGCCAATAAAGAAGAGGCTTTGTTAAATTGAGAACGTGTAGGGCGTTGATCTACAGGATCACTTGCAAGAGAACCTGCTGCATCCCAAGTAGAGCGGATCCATTTTGGATGCTGTGGAGCTAAAGGAAGATCCTGTGCAGGTGGAGGAGGATTTTCATCCTCGCTGTCATCATCCGAAGTAGAAGGAATGATGTCAGAAGTAGAAGATATAGAGAGAGGTGGCACATATGCCGAATCAAGCTCGCAAGTCAAAGGTGACACACCCGCCGAACTAGGCTCGCGGGCTGATATATTTTCATCAAATTTTACATCTCTTCTAATGATTACATTTTTGGATTTGGGTTGAAGAAGTCTATATCCTTTGACATCTTCAAAATATCCAACAAAAATACATTTTTTACTCTTAGGTTCTAAGGCTTTATGTTTCTCATCTGGAATATGGGCCCAAGCTTCACTTCCAAAAACACGAAGTTGACTTACGTCTGGTTTGATTGAGCTCCAGGTTTCTTCTGGAGTGATATTCCTTAAAATCTTAGTAGGAGTGCAATTTACTATGTAATTTGCACAGTTAATTGCTTTTGCCCAAAAATTAAGACCAAGTCTTTTTAGATTGAAGCATACAATTACCCATTTCTTTTAGAGTGCGATTCTTCCTTTCAGCTACACCATTTAGTTGTGGAGTATACAAAACTATATGTTGCAATTGAATGCCATGCTCAGTGAAAAAGTTGATAAATTGGTTGTTAACATATTCTCCTCCATTGTCAGATCTTAACTTAAGAATTTGATGTCTAGATTGTTTCTCAACAAAGGCCTTAAAGGCCAAGAACATGTTAAAAAATTCACTCTTGAGTTTTAAGAAGTATACCCAAGTGCGTCTGGAAAAATCATTAATGAAAGTTAAGAAGTACTTGTAGCCAGAGAAAGAAACAACTGGAAGTGGACTACATAAATCACTGTGCACAAGCTGCAAAGGGGCTGAAGCGTGCCAAGAGGCACATTTGTCAAAACTATCCCGATGATGTTTTCTGAGTATACAACCGTAACAAACACCATCTCAGAAAGATACCATAGGAAGACTTGTCACCACATTTTCTTTACATAGAGTTTGAAGAGAGCAATAGTTTAAGTGACGAAATCACTCATGCCAAAGTTTGCTCACTTCATCATTATGAGCAACAAAAACAGAGGGAAGACATGATGACCCGAGGTTGTCAAAATTATACAACCTTGTGGAATCATCAGCGATGCCAGTAGCTAAAATATGTCTAGGATCTCTTAGGTCCTTAATTACAACATCATGAGGTGAGAATTCTACAGTTTTCCCTTCACTTGAATGAGGTATCTGATAAACAGATAGAAGGTTGCAGGACAAGGACATCATTAAATTGACCATTATCTATATGAATGGTTCCAGACCCTACAACACTAAGAGATCTATTATCATCAACATAAATATTGTTGGTGTTACAAACATTTAAAGAAGAAAACATGGCTTTATTTTTGGCCATGTGGTAAGAGGCTCCAGAATCAATGAGCCACTCATGAGAATGAGAAGAAGAAGATACATTCAATGCATAACCAGATCTTGATGCTTGAAAACCAAATTGTAAATATATGTAGATGTTCTATGCTTGATGCAACTTTACTTTCTCTTCAATTTCAGACAGCAATCACATAAACAAAAAAGTAAAATGTTGATAGAACATACCAGTAGATCGACAGAAGACAAGCCAGAAATATATATTTGTGTTGGTGCGTTACGGTGGTCAATAGGATGCTTCAACCAGCGAAGTCTCAATATGGTCAGCTAACCAACAATGTCACGCAACCCTCAGGACAACCAAATGGTCAACTCAAAAGTCAACGCTGTCAATCAACGATCAACGAAAACAACAGCAACAGCTAGGTCAACGCTAAAAAGTCAAAGTCAACATCTTGCCTCGGAAATAGTGCCAAAAAATGCGGATTAGGGTAATCGAGATTTTGGGAGAGTTTCGGGTCGATTTGACCTTGCGTTGACAAAAGTCAACGCTGGTCAAACTTTGCTGCAGAAACCCTAGACTGAAAAACAGAATTGTTGCTACCAGATTTCCCGTGTGGAGAGAGAAGAGACTCCAAGTGATCGAACCAATCAGATGAGGAGAGAGGATGTGTGAGTATGAGATGAGTGAAATGTCCTCCAACGTTGACCTTATTTATATCCATCAGTGAGGGTGTGTGACACATCTGCTGGGGTACAAAACCTTAAAGCTGACCTACACATATTTTGAATAGATTAAAAAATAAATTCAAAAAAAATGTTCTGCTCATCGGATCAAGATGATCTTTAGATCAATCTTGTACCTCTCCGAAAGAGGAACCCAATAAAAATATTGGTATCTTCATCTGAGCATCACAACATGGAGTTTGGACCTAGTTGTCCAAAATTAACACTCCCTCTCAACTAGGGAGAACTCCATCCACTTGTGCAATCCAAACATCGTCCGTCATCCCATTGTAACTTGCTTTGCTAACTTCTTTATTTCAGAAGCAGTAGGTTAGTCACAGACATCATTCCCCATTGTGATTCGGCCAGTGCAAACCTCTATAGGACTCTAGTCTCCTTTCAACCGATTGGCTTATCGTGATGGCTAGGAGGTCCAAGGCTCTCAATAGACTTGACACTAATATCAAGTGGTTCGGGACGCATAAGAACGCATGCAGATTTACGACAATGCGATGCGTCCATCAGTCTTTGCTACTAGTCTCTAGCTTTTCCCACCTCACTGGCCAAATGAGAGGTACTTCCCATGAGCCCTGAACTCAATGGGTAGGATGCATACGGGGCACAAATAATGAGAGGTGAACCAACTCAACCATCACAGCGGTGGGGCAGAACCACACCAACAAGGTTCGGCAAGCCTAGCCTTGTGGTTGCTTATAGCTCCAAGAAGCTATCCCCAAAGCCCCCCAGAGCTCTTAGAGCTCATCGTCCAACAAGATGCTCATCATAGGGTCGTTCCACGATACCAAGACTCTAACGGAAGGTTAGGAAC